>JZKD02S1713050.1:43345-54906 GCA_000966675.3 Picea glauca
TTCCCTAAGTTTAAATTATCAAGCATACTAACTAATAAGAGATAAATGACATGCCTTTTAAATGTCGTTTGTCCTAGCTAGTGTCATCCTTTCTCCGCTCCAAGGCTTAGGGGATGTCGAACCTGCAAAAATAAAAAAGCCAACGAAGTGAAATAAAAAATGTATACTTAACAAAACCTATGTATGTGATCAAGGAGTCATACAATAAAATAAGAAAAAATTTATGGGAAAGAAATATATCATTGTTTAAGAAATATGAAAAGGAGAATAAAATTGATGCCTTGATGTTGTAGGGTCCCTTCCAACGGTTCTTTACTTCCACACACTTCTTCTCCATGGATTCCGAGACCAACAATATATCTTGACAAAGAAAATATCAAAGACAACATAGGCCCAAATAGGGATACGACTCAGATCCAAATCGATCGGAGGCCACCTCACCCTCGAAGCTTCCATTCTAGAAATGTCGAGAAGATGTTATTTTTCTTCGTAAATAAGATCGTCGCACCCTTAAAACCAAGAAAACTATGAAAATATCGTAGGCCACTGTGATGCAACCGGAAACAATCCTAAATTGTCTCACCCTTAGCACTGACTAAGGTGTGACGATCCCTTTTTATAAGGTTTTTACAAAGGAAAAAATAATTTTCATCTTGTTGGGAAAATGTGTCTTCATTTTTCTTCAGGGATTCAGGCTATTGATCCTTCTAAATAATAAGGATAGGTGTACATCATTAATAGTCATAGGGGTGAAGAAAATAATGTGTAACAGTAAGATCCCCAAAGTATGAAGTTAGAACATTGTGATAGATGAAACACTTTGTCAAGTGTGTGTAGGGAACAAGGAACACATCGATCGGAAAACTGCCAACAAACAAGGAAATACTATGCAATAATATATCATCACTGAGGTAGGCATTTCCATACTCATAATACAAATGAATCAAATCATAAATTCCAACATGCAAAGATCCATGTCAAGTAAGACAGGTCATGGCCACCAAACATACACTGTGGATCCATGCCATTATGACTTAAATCTAAACATAGCCACCAAACAATACACTGTGGATCTATGTGTTAAAGACTCAAATTTGAACATAGACACCATACATACACTGTGGATCTATGTAACAATACAATTTGAATATACTCCAACGCAACCTGAATCTGCCAGAAAAGATCCAGGGTCTTCATTTATGTCACTCTATAGTACAAATCTAACCATGCGAATACATGTGTTGAAGTCAAAAATGGTAGAAACCACTTGATTACCGGTCCTTAGTGTATACAATTAACAAGTGCGAGGGAAATCACCATTAATTTCAATGAATCCCAAGGTACACTAGTACAATCCAATGGGTGTGAGTTTATGAGCTCAATTCAAACACTCGACAGAATCCCCCGATTAGGGGTTAATAATGAAAACCCATTGTCGAAAGAGAGGAAACCTTCCATTGAGGCATGCAAGTTTCAAGTTACCAATTAGTTTCTAAGTCTATTTCCTGGATAATGAGTTGAAGTCAACAGGAAAAAACTCGTCACAGGAGGGCTTTAATGTATCCCCCATCAATTACATGAAACAGGTAACAAGATTTGAGGTAGATCAGAGTAACAAGTGATTCGATACTGACTCAGGGATGACCGACATAATAGAAGGCTTAAGGAATATAGAAATGGTCGACGTAAATGAAGGATTTCTAGATTGAACTTATTTTTGAACATATTAACGACACAACAGTTGTCTTGGAAACACTAACTCAACAACAGGGATCACAGACCAATTTGTAATATTATAAAGGAGTATGATCAAGAGACAAAAATATTTTCCAAACTAGACACAAAGCGAGTGAAATGGTGTCGTTTTCAAAAGCGACTCTTCCATAGAATACAAGTTTAGATACATTTCCTTCCCAATTTTCCCCCACCATTTCTGGCGAGTACCTCTTTATTTTTACACAATATTGAGGAGGATAACATATCCTCGAACTATCATCTCATCCTTTATATGATTCCCTCAGATTATGTTTAAAAAACCCTAGGAAGGAGTGGTTCGGTCCCATATGGGCCTTTCTATGTTTTTTTTACAAGTCCAAAGAAAGTAAACTCAGTGGTTTTTCATATTTAGAGAGTTTAAAAAACACTTAAAGGAAACTCCAAAATGTCATTTTTCATAAAGTAGTCTGATGAGACTGAAAAACAGATAAACTACCACTCAACATACATTTTATTCAAATACTTTAACGAGCGTGAAAAGAACAAGATCCCTCGGAAATATTTTCATGTTTAGAGAGTCTGAAAAGAGCTTAAGGGGAACTCCATGGGGTTCCTTTTTGGTATAACCTTCACAATTCCAAAAAAATGATATAAGTTTACTCAGTTACATTCTCATTGATTTACAAGCACGAGAAAGAAAAAATACTAAGATCGGGATTTTTTTCATTTTTATGCAAGCTTACAAAAAAACAAAACTATGCTTGGGATAGATTTTAATTTTACACAATATTAAAAACTAAACTAAACTATGCTTCGACCTGGTTTCATTTTTACACAAAATTGAACCAGAGGAAACTATGCTTGAGGTAGGTGGTTTAATTTTTACACAAGATTTAATGAGAGAAATCTATGCTTGCGACTTCCCAATGCATTATCCAGGGATGGTTGGTACTTTGTCCCCAACTTAAGATGTTAGCAACTTAACTTCAACATGAAGTCCAGAGGCTGTAAGAAAATTCCCCCCAAGCTTCGTTTCGTCCAACTGCAAACGCGAATGAAATGAAGCTTCAAATACTATACGAAGAACTTGACTCAAAGAGAGAGGGGAAAAATATATTTCATTTTTTAACGAGCTTGACATAGGAATAGGAACTATGCTTGAGACAAACTATTTTATTTTTTAACGAGCTTGACACAGGATAAGAACTTTTCATTTGTTTCATTTTTAACGAGGTTTCCACAGGGACAAAGAAACTGTTCTCATGACCTTTGTTTCATTTTTTAACGATGTTTCCACAGAGACACAAAACTATCCTCTCAGTTGGTTTCATTTTTGACGATCTTGAAATTATAAAACCATGCTCAAAATCCTCTTCTTGATCATGTCCTCTAAGAGGAAAATTCTCTAGAAGGACACCATGTCAAGGGACAAAACTAGGTCATGTATTCCAAGAGATATTCACTTGATGGAAGAAACACACTCTGGAAGGAACACATGTTTAGGATCGTGACAGGGGTAAGGAAATCAAGATCTAAAATCTCAATCGAAGAGATCACCATGTCAACTACCAGATCCAAATCATAAGAGACTGAGCTTATAGTGAGAGGCTCATCTTCATCGAGAGTTGAAGGAATGGGAGATAATGCCACATAATTGACTTGTGGTGGGGGTGATATCATTTGCATATAAGAACTGTTTAGGGAGGTTGTTGGTTTGGTAATAAAGTCAGGACCAACAAATAAAAGTTGATGAATGGTCACAATCCTTCCATCATGAGGGAAAGATATCACATGAAAAAGAGTGGGCACGATAGATTTCATGGTATAGACATAATATTTCCCACAGAGTAGATCGAAATCCAAGGGGTCTTGGACTACAATGACGTCAATAAATACATTTTTCCCTCCCAAAGTTATGGGAAACTAAGGAAGGGTCCCTAAAGGTTGACTAGTTCTTCTGTTAAAAGCTAACATATTTTTTGTAACCGACACAAGTTGAGGAGAACCAAAAGATTTCCAAGAAATATAGGACAAAATAATAACGGACACACCTTCATCTATCAACATATGAGGAATGTCCTGACCAAAAACCTATACTGTAATCTTGAAAGGAATGTGAGAAGGAAGACTAGGTCCAGTTAGCGCACCCCAATAAAAATGATAGCTTCATTTCTTGGAGGGGATTCCATGGGAGGAGGAGGAATGCCCCCTAGCATGGTATATTTTGTATTAATGTGAAAAACATGGGAAGTATTGGCTTTACTCTCTGGTGGGAGAGTAGGATCGACAGATTATGAAATCAGATCGACCACTTGAATTGCATTCTCCAAGTAGATAATGGGGTCGACGGATGGAAACAGATCGATCTCTTGGGTTTCACTCTCTAGCAGGAGAGTGATATTGACCGAGGATGGGATCAGATCGACCACATTGTCAATTGGTTCAAATAAGGACGTGAACATATTGACTACCTGATCAATAGGGAGGACCAATGAAACGACCAGATTGATCATTCCATCAACTATAGGTGGGTGTAGACTAAGGATTCTGTAAGAAGATGAAAGCGGAGGATGGGAAACAATCATGTCTTACAGGAATTTTGAGGCTTCTTCCATATGGGGGAACTTGACTCTACTTTTCTTCTTCCCAACAATATCCTGACTAGTTGATGGAAGGTCATCAACATGTTGATCAGAGGCTGACGACATGAGTTGGGGAGGGTGTCTAGACAAATATTCTATAACCTTGGATAGATTGGTGCGATCCTTAAAAATATGGATACCCTTATAAATCATGCAAGGGTATTTTGACTTACGGGTTGTTTGGGTGATATTTGAATCATCAACACTCCCAACATGATTATCAATAATTGGTTTCTTTCCAACATGTCTGATAGTGGTTGGAGGTTTGGACCCTTGCTTAATTTTATCCTTCTTAATATTCCTTTTCTTCTTGTTCTTATCCACCAAGTTACTAGCTTCAGAGCTTTCACTCGGTGAAGAAGATGAAATGTAAGAAGACCTTGCAAGTGAAGAAGGCAAAGAAGATCTTACTGGTGAAGAAGGTGAAGGATCAACATAAGGTTGATTTTATTGGGAGGAAGTTCTTACAACCAAAGCACTTGCTGCATTTAGGATTACCTAAGTGGAAAACAACCATACCGATAATCCAATTGTGATAATTGGAAGGCTCAAAGTAGCGATGTAAGGATCACCAATGTTTTTGTAAGAAGAAAAAACAAATGGCTCCCCTGGAGTAGGGGTTTCTTCATTGGTCGTTCCGGGAACTGAAGCCATAAATACAGATCTGACTTAAGGCATGTAGGGGAAAAAAATTAGCACATGCTAAAAATATAGTAAGCAAGAAAGAAAACAAAACCTTCTCACAATGAATGCACTAGTTGGTGATGAAATCCAATATCTCAGGAACAATGTAAGAAGGGTATGAGATAGAGAGGGTGGAAAAGTTACGTTGACGAACAACTTAACAGACTTATGTCGTGGTGCAATATTCCACACAATAAACATGTATTTACCCTCCAAGGAGCCCGAGTGAGTTTGGCCAACATTGATTCCAGGTACAACGAAGACTTCCACTTCACTGTCACCTCATGTACTACCATAAAGAGAAAGGCCACTAAGGTTACCAAATACAACAATGATGCCTGGGGAAACAATCGACAGTCTAATACATGTGCAAGGGTAGGGTAACTGAGCCTGAAATTGACTTGAGAAGACCCGCACAGGGTTTTTTTCTCAAGTGACCCCCAATGATATGCGCAACCACTACACTAAGACCACCAAAGCAGGGTTAGTCACTCTTTTAGTATCAATGCGACCTCATGATTGAACCTTGTGTGACAAGGGATTCCCAGGACAAAATGTAATAAGTGGATTTATCGCTCCATAGCACAAGATTCCATGTTTTTTTATAGCTTTGGAAAGTTATCTTTCACAGCTATTTCAAATACCTACACCCTAAGATAATGTAGGTTTTCTACCAGAAAATATAAAAATGTTTAATCAGTTTTCATAAGTGCATTATTTTAAGGTTGTTTACTCAAGAGGAAAATGGTATGGACTCAATGATGTTTTGACCAACCCTAAACAATGCAAAGAAATGAGAATGAAAATATTTCACTTCGATGAAAGCTATATTATGATAAGGATAAATTTTTTATCATTCCCAGATGCACAATGTCCCAAAATTTTATTAACTCATGTCAATATCAAGATCTGCAAGAAATGAGCCAAAGACACCGAAAATTCCAAAAATGCCAAAAATCATGCAATTTCGCTACTTCAAATGCAAGGATGCCCCAAATCTAATGCAAATCAAGAAATTAAATTTTTTTGTTTCAAATATAGCTAAAATCAATAAAAAACCTCTTCAAAACAAAAATAATCCAAACTAAAAATTTTCTTTTAAAATGAACTATTCATAAAACTAAACAACTCTAAAGAAAAACAATTCTTTGTAACTGAAAGACACTCAAAGGAAGAGATCAAATATTTCAAAAGAAAACAAGCTAAAACAAATCAAATAAGGATAAAATAAAAGTCAAATACTGTCAAGAATACTGTAATCAGACCCAAGAATTCACCCTAAACCATATATAAGATCTGGGCAAGGAAAACCACCAAAAAATAAAACATTTCACAATTGTCATAGGTGAGTGACTCAGAAAACAGAACGTATGAAATCAAAGCAAGAAAGCAAGGAAAAATACTACTAGGAAAAAAATGTGTTCCCTAGTATGGCCGCCAATTTTTCTATCGGACAAATCAGTAAGTGAGGACACAAACGGATCTCCCTAGTTTCACCCCAAAACTATAACAAAACAAGGAATAATATAAAACTTTATGTATGTTTTAATTATCAATCATATTAACTAACAAGAGATAAATTACATACCTTTTAAATGTCGTTTGTCCTCTCTAGTGTCATCCTCGCTCCGTTCCAAGGCTTAGGGGATGTTGAACCTATAAGACAACATAAGCCAACAAAGTGAAAGAAACAATGTATACTTAACAAAACCTATGTATGTGGTCAAGGAGTCATACAATACAATAAGAAATTTTTTATGGGAAACAAATATATCACTGTATTAGAAATATGAAAAGGATAATACAACCAATGCCTTGATGTTGTAGGGTCCTTTCCAATGGTTCCTTGCTTCACACACATTTCTTCTCCATGGATTTTGAGACCAACAATCTATCTTGACAAAGAAAATCTCAAATCCAACATAGGCCCAAAAACTCCAAACTCTTGGCTAGACTAATATCTCATTATCTATTCTCAAAAGTTCTTCACAAAGCTCCAAAACTACTAACTAGCCTTCCCCAGGTTAACTCCTCTCCTTTTATAATATGAAAAGGATAAGGTAAGGAGGTTAGGGTGATCCCACTAGAACAGGGATACAACTCAGATCCAAACCGATCAGAGGCCACCTCACCCTCGAAACTAATATTCTAGAAACGTCGAGAAGATGCTCTTTTTATTCTTAAACAAGATTGTTGCACCCTTAAAACTAAGAAAATTGCGACAACGTCGCAGGACACTATGGTGAAACCTATGATGATCCTAAATCATCACACCCTTAATCCTGAGAAAGGTGAGACAGTCCCTTTTTATAATGTTTTTACAAAGGAAAAGATAATTTTCATCTTGATGGGAAAATGTGTCTTCGTTCTTCTTCAGGGATTCAGGCCATTGGTCCTTCTAAAGATGAAGGATAGGTGTACATCATTAATGATCATAGGGGTGACAAAAATAATGAGTAAAAACAATTATGATGTTCTTAGCACCTCACAGGGAAGTGCTACCCCCAGTTGGAGCTGATGTTAGATCCTAGGCCTACACCTCTGCATTTTATTCATCAAAGCAACCCATTCATCTGTCAACCTAGTTTCTACTTAGTTTTTATTCATGATGTGTTGAGTCATTTCAATTTGTTTTTCTCATCCCTTATTTTATTTTTATTATTTCCTTGTTCTTTATAAGGTCAATTCAAGTCATGATTTGCATTAAATAATTCATATCACCATGGTTATGTCATTGTTGGGTTGAAAAACGAATAGCTTAGGCCTATTGATTCAAAATGGTATTGATTGCAAGAAATCCCCCCTTCTTGCAAACAATAAACATGAGATTGTTTATGATTTTTAATGTGTTAAAAATATTTAAAATTTTAAGTAAAAGCACATTGGCACCAAACATGTCCTCACATCTTCCTGTACACTCGAGATTGTGCACGTATTTTTCCTTGTGCAACTATCATTGCAGGTTTTATGCTAATATCTTTCATGTTTGGGCCTTGATCAATTATCATTGAAGGGTTTGGTGTAGTTATTATTGCAAGTTGTTTATGAACTCGAAATAACACATACCTTCGACCATTAGTCTCAACAAAAGTATCCAGAGCACGATGGTATCACCCCGAGAATGTTGGTAGTTAAATAGAGCAGAGCCAACAAGGCTCGAACTGTTCAAGTCTATACCAAAAATTAGGGACATTTTTATCAGGGAAGAATGGTTCAACTTCATATGTGCCTTCAATGGACATCACACAAGAATTTACCTAATCTTCACGTGGAACTTTAATGGTTTTTAGACTAATATTGGGTACATAACCATCCATATAACAGATCACTTCATTGTTGGGTCATCCTCTCTCTCGATCAATAGTGAGAGATGGTTTAAAAAGGGAAAATTACCAGCTGAAGTTTACAATAAGTTTCTGGTGGTAGAAAATAAAAACCTCAATTAGATCCAGGGCATCCCAATCCTTTGGCTTAAAGAAAAGTGGAGGGGTATTATGTTTGCAATTGAAATATATATCATGGGAAAAGGTAGGTTCTCAATTGTTCACTCTTATCACATTAGATTCCTCATGCATTTAAATGGTGATGAAGAAATAAACCACCCCTTCTATCTTCTTTAAATCATAACTAAGATGTCTAAGAGAATCCATAATTACCTAGAATTTGCTCATAGAAGTTCAATAACCTTTGGTTTCTCCCCTTCAAAGTAGCTAAGGTTTTGGATAACAATAACTTTATATTTCAAAATCTATATGAAAATGAGATCTTTGGAAGACCAATCAATGGTTGCTTCTTGAAGCATCACTTTACTTGATGAACCAGAGGTGGTTCATTTTTTACATAGTTGTTTGATTTTCAGTATGATTAAGTAGTTTAGTTTGAATAAAATACTTCATATGCCAATAAATTCATTATGGTATAGTTGTAGATTTGGTTTTCAGTTGGAATAATACGAAGAATAGGGCTAGTAGAGGAATTACGTGATTGGTGGAAGGGTGGCAGAAACAAAGAATTCAGGAACACAAGTCTATTTTTCTTAGCATGTCACAAGGAAGTGATACCCCTAGTTGGAGCTGATGTTAGATCCTAGGCCTGCACCTATGCTTTTAATTCATTAAACCAACCAATTCATCTATCAACCAAGTTTCTAATTAGTTTCTCTTCATGATGTCTTGAGTCATTTCAATTTGTTTTTGTCATCCCCTATTTGATTTTTATTAGTTCCTTGTTCTTTATAAGGTCAAGTCAAGTCATGATTTGAATTCAATAATTCATACAACCATGGTTATGTCAATGTTTGGTTGAAAAAAGAATAACTTAGGAATATTGATGAAAAAAGGTATTGATTGCAAGAATGCCCCCATTCTTGCAAACAACAGGCGTGCACTATTTTATGAGTTTTATTATGTTAAAAATATTTAAAAGTTTAAATAAAAGTGCATTGGTGCCCATCATGCATTCACATCTTCCTGTACACTTGAGATCGTGTGCATATTTTTCCTTGTGCAATTATCATTGCAGGTTTTATGCTAAGATCGTGCATGTTTAGGCATCGATCAATTATCATTGAACGATTTGGTGTAGTTCTTATTACAGGTTGTTTATGAACTTGAAATAACACATACCTTTGACCAAATTTCTTAGCAGAAGTAGCTAGAGAAACATGGTTTCACCTCGAGAACACTCGAAGTTAAACAGAGAAAAGACAATGTGGTTCAAACTTTTCTAGGCTATACCAAAAATTAAGGATATTTTTATGAGGGGAGAATGGTTCGAATTCATGTTTGCCTTCAATGGGCATCACACATGAATTTCCATAATCTTCGCACAAAACTTTAATGGTTTTAAGACTAATATCGAGAACATAACCATCCATATAAAAGAGAACTTCATTGTTGGGGCATGTTCTCTCTCGATCAGTGGTGATATATGGTTTAAAAAGGGAAAATTACCAGCTGACGTTTGCAATAAATTTCTGGTGGCAGAACATCAAAACCCCAATTCGATCTAGGGAATCCCAATCCTTTGGCTTAAAGAAGAGTGGATGGGTATTATGTCTCCAATTCAAATATATATCACAGGAGAAGGTAGGTTCTCAATTGTCCAGTATTATCATATTCGATTCCTCATGCATTTAAACGGTGACAAAGAACTAAACCTCCCCTTCTATATTCTTAAAATCCTAACTAAGATGTCTAAGAGAATTCATAATTACCAAGAATGTGTTCATAGAAGCCTCTATCACCAAGGATTTATTAAAATATTGGTTATCTTTTCTTTGATTGAATTAGACATGTCTTGGACCGATTTTTTGGTGTCTTTAGGGTTACAGGAAGAACTGGAAGTTAATCAACAACCTGAAGAACAACAGTTCAAGGTTTCCCACGTAACTAGGGTTTCCCCTAAACCTGGGATTTCATCCAAAACCACCCAATGAGCCAAAAATCATACCTTACCTAAAAAAGGAAGGACTCAATCAGAGAAAGAAATATCCATTACTCCATAAAGGGAGGAAATTATTCAAAGGCAATTAAGGTCCTCTACATCGAAATAGAGGGAAAGGGAGAGTTGAAAGGTCTACGTCAAAAACTATATCAGAAAGGAATAAAAATAGGCCATCCTAGCAATCCAATCATCTCCTAAACATTTTCAAGATAAGCCTATGGAAACGGATATGAAGGAAGACAAAACTCCCAAGTTCAAAACAATTAAACAGAGAAGGAGTAAGCAGGTCAGTCCTGATATTTTTGCAGCAGAATTTTTGTCATTAAACACCCAGGTTGAATATTCCCCTATGGAAAATAGAGAAAAATGAGAAAGAGGATCTAGGTCCTAGAAATACCAAGCAAACCCAATGTAAATATCATACTCACTAACCAATTGATGTTGAATTCGAAGACATTGTTTGATCAATCCTTAAAGTACCAAAATTCTATACTTATTGAAGATGATGATATTAATGAAGACCTCTCTGAATTCATCAAATTGGAAGAGATGGTCATACATACCTTGAAGGGGACGATAGGGAACAAGACCATGCAAAATTTAAGTGAAGGGAAGAACACATGTGTCAAATATGTTGTTGTAAAAACATAGTACACTACTAATCCAGAATTAGAACAAAATTTGGTGGGCAATGGTCCAAACCTTGAGCAAGATTCTGATGAAATAATTCCAAATACAAAGTAGGCCCTGTTATCCCTGATATCTAGGGATAACTAGGAGATCATGTCTCGAGGCCCACAGGTCCTAGACATGGAGTACCGAGAGCAAGATTGACTTGAGCATGGCCCTGGAGGGCCCATCTTTCTTCTTCTTCGTCAGATTTGTCCTGTCAGTAGTAGCAGTTTCCATCACCACCGACCTAGGCTTGTATCGGAGAGGAATCTTTCTCCATGAGGTATTTGGTCTGAGGTATCATGGTATGTGTCATATTTGATTGTTATAACCTTCTTATATATGCATTAGGTTCCTTTCATTTCTGATGACTGCTTGGATCTTACACGAATCCACTTGACC
>JZKD02S1713050.1:72110-83332 GCA_000966675.3 Picea glauca
CCTTTGAAGTTACTCTCCCCCTTTGGCATCAATGGCAAAGGGTTTTTTTTTTTTTTAATCGTATGTATAATTTTTATTTTCACACCTGGTACTTTCTCCTGCGATCACATTTTTCCTGTCATAAATGAGTAACTTCTTATAACATTGATTTTTGTCTCCCCCTAGATAGGTTCCCACTTATACATTAGTTTTTTGAGAGATTTAAGTAGGAGGAAGAATTACTCCTAGTTTTTGCCTGAGATGTTCAAATACATCTTTGTTTAATGGTTTTGTAAAAATATATGCCACCTTTTCTTGTGTTGGAACATATTCCAATTTAATGTTCTTGTTTTTAGCCTGATCTCTTAGATAATGGTATTTTATGGGGATGTGTTTCGATTTTGAGCGCTGAAAAGGGTTCTTAGAAAGACTTATCGCACTTGTATTATCACAGTGGATAATGGTGGGTTCTTCAAATGTTGATTTGATATCTTGTAGAGTTTTTTTCATCCATTCTACTTGTGTGCAACATTCTGCTGCTGCAATATACTCAACTTCAATGCTTGATAGAGAAATTAAATATTGTTTCTTGCTTATCCAAGAAACTAGTGATTCTCCCAAAAAGAATGCTCCGCCACTCATACTTTTTATGTCATCTATGCTTCCTGCCCAATCAACATATGAATATGATTTTAATGTGAATGAGTCCTTGTTGGAGTACCACAAACCCAAATCTATGGTTCCCTTTAAATATCTGAAGATTATTTTTACAGCTTGAACATGACTCTCCTTTGGTTCTGCTTGGAATCTAGCCACTATCCCAACAACTTGCTTGACATCGGGTCTAGAAGTTGTTACATAGAGAAAACTACCAATCATTGATCTATAATATTATGTATCTACAGTTTTGGACTCATCATCCTTGCTTAGTTTGCATCCAACTATCATAGGTTTACTAACAGGTTTTCAATCCTCTAACTGGAATCTCTTAATCATATCCTTAACATATTTAGACTGATGGATAAAAAATCCTCTTTTGGATTGTATTATTTGTAATCCAAGGAAGAAATTTAGTTCTCCAAGCATGGACATTTCAAATTCTTGCTGCATCTTTTTAGCAAATTCTTCCCTCACTTTTATTTCATTTCTACCAAAAATGATATCGTCAACATACACTTCCACAATGATCAAGTTATTACCATCAATTTTGCAATAAAGATTGTTGTTTGTTGATCCCCTTTTGAGGCCTTGTTTTTGTAAATAAGAATCTAACCTTGCATACCATGATATGGGACCTTTTTTTAATCCATAGAGTGCCTTTTTCAATTTGCAAACATAGTCCCCTTTGTTGGTTAATTAGAATCCTTTTGGTTTCTCAATGTAGACTTCCTCTTCTAAATTTCCATTGAGAAATGTTGACTTGATATCCATTTGGTACACTTTAAATTTTATATAGCTAGAGAAAGCTAAGAACATCCTAATTGCCTCCAATATGGCCACAGGTGCAAATGGTTCTTCATAGTCTACTCCTTAAACCTAAGCATACCCCTTACATACTAATCTAGCATTGTTTCTGATTACTTGCCCATCTTCATTCATTTTATTTTTATATAGCCATTTAGTTCCAATGACATTTTTATCTTTTGGTCTAGGAACTAGCTCCCAAGTTTGATTTCTTTCAGTTTGATCCAATTCTTCATTCATGGATTTAACCCAGTTCTCGTCTTTACATGTCTCTTTTATTGAGCGTGTCTCAATATGTGACAACAATCCAAATTATGTTTGATACAATAGTTGTGTTCTTGCTTTCACTCCATCATTCATATCTCCAATAATCAATTATTCGGGATGATTTTTCTGAATAATTCTTGAGGGTGTCCTTGCATATCTTCTTGTAAATTCTTCTCTTATCCTTCCATCTTCACTATCTTCTTCACTATCACTAGTATACATATCATCTTCTTCCCTTTCTTTTTCACTCTCTTCTACTTCTTTTAGTTGGGTGTCGAATGTCCCATCATCATCTTAATCTTTATTTGTAGATATGGTCTCTTGATTTTTGATCTTTATTGTTTTTAGATCATCTACTCTGACATCTACACCTTCAAAAATCTTATGTAATCTAAGATTGTATCATCTGCATGCCTTTTTGTTTGAAGCATATCCAAGAAAAATACCTTGATCAGATCTGGCATCAAATTTTCCAAGACTCTCATCTAGTATTTTGATGTAGCATTTACTTCCAAAGACTTTGAAGTATTTCACTGATGGATCCCTTCCAAACCATAATTCATAAGTGGTTTTATCACTATTAATCCTAAGCTGACCTCTGTTCAATATGTATATTGTTGTGCTTACAGCTTCCCTCCAATATCCATCTAATAATTTTGCTTCATTTAGCATGGTCCTTGCAGCCTCCTGAACTGTTCTATTCTTTCTTTCAACAATCTCATTTTGTTGGGGCATTCTACCAGCAGAGAATTGTCTTTTTACTCCTTGAGTTTCACAAAAGACATCAAACTCTCTTGAGGTAAATTCACCGCCATTGTCAGATCTAAGACATTTTATTTTTGTCTCTTTTTCATTTTCAACAAGGTTTTTAAAAGCTTTGAATTTATTGAGCACTTCTGATTTTTCATCTAGAAAACATATCCAACTCATTCTATTAAATTCATAAATGAATAACATAAAGTAAGACTCTCCTTGCAATATCTTGGTTCTAGTAGGTCCACATAGGTTAGTGTGAACAAGTTCTAATGGTTTCGAGGTTGTGTATTATTTTGCCTTGAACCTTACTCTAGTTTGTTTCTCTAGTTGACAGTGTCTACAAATAGCATTTGAAGGTTTTATGATTTTTGGCAAGTTTCTTACTGCACCAAGGTTGTTGACTTTCACAAGATTGTCAAATTTAATATTCCCCAACATTCTATGCCATAGCCAACTTTCATCTACTGAATTTATATGACACTCTTCTTTTAATTTAGCATTTAGTATGTATACATTTTCAGGAGTTCTAGGAGTAGTGCCAACTAATTTTCCTGTGTATTCTCTCCTAATCTAACACTTTTGAGAGTCAAAGATACAGAAGTGTCCCTGATCACAGGTTTGACTGACACTTAATAAGCTAGGCTTCAATTTATCTGCAAGTAGTACATTTCTAGCTTTGTCTTTTCCAAGGTTCACAGTGCCTTTCCCAAGTATCTTACTTGAAGCATTATCACCAAATGTAACTTTACCTTTTTGTTTCTTTAAGTCTAAAAACTTGTTCTTGTTACCTGTCATATGTTTCTAGCATCCACTATCAACATACCAGAGATCCTTTTCATCTTGAGCTTTCGGGGCAATAAGGCAATCCCTCTTGCATTTTTTTTACTCTCCAAAGTTTCTTCTGCTCTCTAATTAACTTGGATTGTTTTGAGGCTTCCATTAGTCTGCAATTAATGGCTTTATGACCATGGTTGTAGCATTTGAATCATTGTAAGTCCCCTTGTTGTAAGGGTGCAAAGGGGTTATAGTTTCTGCCTCTAACTAGTTTTGCTACTTGTTTATCTTTATGGATGTAGTTCTTAACCTTTAGATTCTTCTTTTTATATGCTCTACAGTTTATAGCTTTGTGTCCAAAATTAGAGAAAGCATAGCAGCAACCAAGAAAAATGAGAGGATACATGTTTTGATAAAGCTTCTTTGGTATTGTCTTGCCTTCTTTCCTAATGAGTGGAGGTAATTTTTTGGAGCTCTTGTCATTACTTGTCTTCTCTTCATTCTTCTTATTGAATGTACTTCGAAGAGCATCTGCATAAGATTTTGAGTTAACATGTATTTACTTTTGAGAATAACCTATTCCATTTTTATTTTCAGGATCCCTTTGAGTTGCAATAATCTTATCTAATATTTTAGAGCTATTTTCAAATTTGTGTTTGAATGATTTTTGCATCCAGTTCCTTTTTCAGATGAACTATTTTTGCCTCCATTCTTTCACAAGTTATTTGTTTTTCCTTAAGAGACTTTTCCAGATTTTCTTCGATCTTATTTGCTTCTAAGATTTGTTTTCTCATGTTTCTCGCGAGTTTCCATTTCTTTTTCCTTTTTTTCATATTTTTATTTTTTTTCAACTACAAAACCTTTCATGTGTCTATATCTAGTTTTGTATTTTCTTAATTCATTCAGAGCACTGCGAAGTTCTTCCTCCATATTGACTTCTACTTCATCTTCTAGATCTTCTTCATATTTGATTTTTTATGTTTCATTAGACTCTTCAATGCCTAAGAAAAGGAATTCATCATCATCAGATTCATTGTTATCACTGGACTCAGACGAACTGTTGTTTTCCTCTTTTGAATAGAAATTATTTTTACCTCTATAAAACTTTTTCTTAAAGTTGGGCTTTTTCGTTTTCTGATATTGAATATTTTTGTTTTCTTGATCTTCAGGGTCCTCCTTGGGATAAGGACACTTGGATGAAAAATGACCAATTTTTCCACAGTTTAAGCATTTGAACAGAAGCTTGCCTTTATACTTCCCTTAACCTTTCTGAAGTTTTCTAATGAAATTGGCTTCTTCCAAATCAGAGTATTCTTGATGATTAGATTGAGGATTTTGCTTATTATTTTTCTTTGTCCTGGATGCTTTGAATGTTGTTTCATCTTTTGTTGGTTTATCATTCCCCGTTCTCATTTCATATGTTGTAAAGATTCCACAGAGCTGATCAACTGTGAGTTTTTAGATCGTATCTATCTTCTATTGAAGAGATCTTAGCATTATATCTCATAGGAAATGACCTTAGTATTTTTTGCACAATAGGTTTATCTGTAACTTCTTCTCCTGCTTCTCTAATTGAGTTTACCACTTCATCTACCCTGTGAAAGTACTCAGCGATATTTTCTTCTTCTTTCATTTTCAGATTTTCAAATGGAGTTATGTAGGTCTATAGTTTAGCTTCTTTGAATTTGTCATCTCATTCATATACACATTCCAATTTGTCCCAGATTTATTTGGTTGATTCGCAATGCATAACTTTCACACATATAGAATCAGTCAACCCAACTAGAATTTCATTAACTGCTCTTGAGTTATCATCACAGATTTTCTTTTCTCCAGAGTCTTTGGGTGGAGTAGTCGGTGCAATGTAACCATCTACAACAGATTGCCAAATATCAAAATTGAGTGCTAAGAGGAAGTTTTTCATTCTTATTTTCCATAGATCATAGCCTTCTCCATTGAACAATGGTGCTTTTTTGTTAGAAATCCCTTCTTATTGACCCATCTTCAAGATCTGACTTCAAGTTTGTTAGACTGTGATGAAGGAACCCTCTCTGATACCAAATGTAGAATCATATCCTCTCACTAAGAAGGGGGCTGAATCAATGACACAACAATTATATCAATTTTTCATATATTAATGCAAACAAAAATTTTGACATGGTATTTTATCGTGGAACCCAAATGGGAAAAACCACAATTTTTTTTCTATTAACGGCAAAATTTGTCTTACATGTTACATAGAAGGAAGATGTACTTCCTCTTTTATCAACACCAACTGATCAGGATGCACCCACACCCTGGTTTACCAGAACCAACTGGTAGGAGGATACGACCCCCTTGTTTAGTCAACTACAACTGACAAGGAAGCACCAACTCCCTCTGCAGGCACCAACCTGCCCTTGCACCACCCAACCACCCTTGCATAGGTATTTGTATTTCTTCCTCGACTCTGCTTCACCTATTGATCTTCCAACTTGAAATGCAGAGACACTTTCTTCTCACCATGTTTTATCGTTTGTATAGTCTTCAAACTGGTGTGAAATTTTAAAGCAACGTGTCCCTTTATTTGAACCATTGTACCTTTTCATTTAAAATGATAATCTAAACTTTAATTAATATTATTTTTCTTTTTATTCTTTATTCATATTTTCATGATTTATTTTCTTTTGATCATGACTGTGTATTGGTTCATTCTTTGACCATCATGCCTCTTTGATTAATCATAATTGTTGTATGTTTAGTGGATCAAACTTCTTAAGATAACTAAACCATAATAATATTTTAATTGTTTTTAACGTGAGTACCTTTCATAAATTGATCACAGAATGGATCAATTTTATCCATTGAATTTGTTCACGGATCTATGCCAGTTTCATAGAGACCAGATACTTTAGAGGTGCTTCCTTCAAGCCATTACATATGATCATGCCATAATGCCATGAGATTTACCAACTAAAATGGTGTATAATAAGATGCTTATAGCATATTACCAATGGTTGTGACCTCATTCTTAGGCAATTAGACCAAACAAGAGCTTGAGTGCTTCTTTTAAAATCAATGATTAGGATTTAATTGCTCACTGAGATGAGCTACTTACGGAGTTTCGGGACTTTGTCGTTCAAGTCATCATGACTCTACTATATTACCAAACCCCTGGTCATGAAATTGTCGAATACATCTCAAAACCATATGACCAACCGCAGTGACCAGGTGCTAGACCAAATGCTTGTGTTGAGCACTTTAGAACCAACGATCGTGATTCAATCACCCATAGATATGGATGGTTGTTGGTGTTTCGACGTTTAGCCATTCGAGTCTTCGAGACTCACAACATGTCAAATCTCTTGAAGATGATATCGCTGAAATGATCAGACGGCTCACATTTTTTTCACGAATACATCTCAATGGTTTATTTTAATCCTTACACTCCTTCATCTAATGACAAGGACTTAATCAACCGTTGTGATGGATGGTTGTCGGTATTTTGTAAATTGTGCATTCCTTTAAGCAATAGGTTGATTCGGGCAGCTAGGATTTGTGTGTCTAGATCTGTGGTTGACGGTCGATTCTAGACCTCCTTTTCCATACTTCCTTTAATGAAAAGGGGGGGGTTCAGAATTGGAAACACATGTCTTGGACAACGGAGATAAAGGAGCTTAGATCAATGGTTAAGATTGGATTCTGGACCCCGCTTGCCATTCTGCCTTTAATGAAAGGGGGGGGGGTGTCTGGAATGGGGTGATTTCGCGTGGGTCGCCCTAAAACCACTCTCACTTCTCGTTGACGTATTAGGGTGGGTGCACCTTACCTGTATCTAAATTTTGTTGATTCATGCACTTGCACATCCAACGGTCATGACTTAATATGGTCGTTTGACCAATCATCCAACGTTCCTTCTACTTGAAAATAATTTGACTGCTTCAACAAGAACTTGGGTTTGATCCCATGGTTGACGGGTATATGGATAGTCAAACTCTCATCCTTTTCGATGGTCATGATCCTCTCATGACCCTTAATCCCACGATCAACTTTTGATCGAATGACAGTTGTTCTTTTCGCGGTGTTTGCATGGTTGTTGAGTCTTCTCACCATTTATGTGCATTTGATCAACTGTGTAATCCTTCCACTGATCTTGAATACATCTTATACACTCTATTCTTCCTTCATATCTTTCTTCATGTGCTAGCCTTTATAAACATCATCAGATTGTTGATCCTATCGTGATCAATAGTTTATTCTTCTTCCAGAGCTTTGGACTTCTGGTTATATACTTCTCATGTTGACATCAATGACAATTATGTCCAACAATCTCCCCCTTTGTCATTGAGGGAAACAATCAAACTTCATACATAATCTCCCCTTATGATGATGCTTCTGTCCTTTGAAGTTACTCTCCCCCTTTGGCATCAATGGCAAAGGGTTTTTTTTTTTTTTAATCGTATGTATAATTTTTATTTTCACACCTGGTACTTTCTCCTGCGATCACATTTTTCCTGTCATAAATGAGTAACTTCTTATAACATTGATTTTTGTCTCCCCCTAGATAGGTTCCCACTTATACATTAGTTTTTTGAGAGATTTAAGTAGGAGGAAGAATTACTCCTAGTTTTTGCCTGAGATGTTCAAATACATCTTTGTTTAATGGTTTTGTAAAAATATATGCCACCTTTTCTTGTGTTGGAACATATTCCAATTTAATGTTCTTGTTTTTAGCCTGATCTCTTAGATAATGGTATTTTATGGGGATGTGTTTCGATTTTGAGCGCTGAAAAGGGTTCTTAGAAAGACTTATCGCACTTGTATTATCACAGTGGATAATGGTGGGTTCTTCAAATGTTGATTTGATATCTTGTAGAGTTTTTTTCATCCATTCTACTTGTGTGCAACATTCTGCTGCTGCAATATACTCAACTTCAATGCTTGATAGAGAAATTAAATATTGTTTCTTGCTTATCCAAGAAACTAGTGATTCTCCCAAAAAGAATGCTCCGCCACTCATACTTTTTATGTCATCTATGCTTCCTGCCCAATCAACATATGAATATGATTTTAATGTGAATGAGTCCTTGTTGGAGTACCACAAACCCAAATCTATGGTTCCCTTTAAATATCTGAAGATTATTTTTACAGCTTGAACATGACTCTCCTTTGGTTCTGCTTGGAATCTAGCCACTATCCCAACAACTTGCTTGACATCGGGTCTAGAAGTTGTTACATAGAGAAAACTACCAATCATTGATCTATAATATTATGTATCTACAGTTTTGGACTCATCATCCTTGCTTAGTTTGCATCCAACTATCATAGGTTTACTAACAGGTTTTCAATCCTCTAACTGGAATCTCTTAATCATATCCTTAACATATTTAGACTGATGGATAAAAAATCCTCTTTTGGATTGTATTATTTGTAATCCAAGGAAGAAATTTAGTTCTCCAAGCATGGACATTTCAAATTCTTGCTGCATCTTTTTAGCAAATTCTTCCCTCACTTTTATTTCATTTCTACCAAAAATGATATCGTCAACATACACTTCCACAATGATCAAGTTATTACCATCAATTTTGCAATAAAGATTGTTGTTTGTTGATCCCCTTTTGAGGCCTTGTTTTTGTAAATAAGAATCTAACCTTGCATACCATGATATGGGACCTTTTTTTAATCCATAGAGTGCCTTTTTCAATTTGCAAACATAGTCCCCTTTGTTGGTTAATTAGAATCCTTTTGGTTTCTCAATGTAGACTTCCTCTTCTAAATTTCCATTGAGAAATGTTGACTTGATATCCATTTGGTACACTTTAAATTTTATATAGCTAGAGAAAGCTAAGAACATCCTAATTGCCTCCAATATGGCCACAGGTGCAAATGGTTCTTCATAGTCTACTCCTTAAACCTAAGCATACCCCTTACATACTAATCTAGCATTGTTTCTGATTACTTGCCCATCTTCATTCATTTTATTTTTATATAGCCATTTAGTTCCAATGACATTTTTATCTTTTGGTCTAGGAACTAGCTCCCAAGTTTGATTTCTTTCAGTTTGATCCAATTCTTCATTCATGGATTTAACCCAGTTCTCGTCTTTACATGTCTCTTTTATTGAGCGTGTCTCAATATGTGACAACAATCCAAATTATGTTTGATACAATAGTTGTGTTCTTGCTTTCACTCCATCATTCATATCTCCAATAATCAATTATTCGGGATGATTTTTCTGAATAATTCTTGAGGGTGTCCTTGCATATCTTCTTGTAAATTCTTCTCTTATCCTTCCATCTTCACTATCTTCTTCACTATCACTAGTATACATATCATCTTCTTCCCTTTCTTTTTCACTCTCTTCTACTTCTTTTAGTTGGGTGTCGAATGTCCCATCATCATCTTAATCTTTATTTGTAGATATGGTCTCTTGATTTTTGATCTTTATTGTTTTTAGATCATCTACTCTGACATCTACACCTTCAAAAATCTTATGTAATCTAAGATTGTATCATCTGCATGCCTTTTTGTTTGAAGCATATCCAAGAAAAATACCTTGATCAGATCTGGCATCAAATTTTCCAAGACTCTCATCTAGTATTTTGATGTAGCATTTACTTCCAAAGACTTTGAAGTATTTCACTGATGGATCCCTTCCAAACCATAATTCATAAGTGGTTTTATCACTATTAATCCTAAGCTGACCTCTGTTCAATATGTATATTGTTGTGCTTACAGCTTCCCTCCAATATCCATCTAATAATTTTGCTTCATTTAGCATGGTCCTTGCAGCCTCCTGAACTGTTCTATTCTTTCTTTCAACAATCTCATTTTGTTGGGGCATTCTACCAGCAGAGAATTGTCTTTTTACTCCTTGAGTTTCACAAAAGACATCAAACTCTCTTGAGGTAAATTCACCGCCATTGTCAGATCTAAGACATTTTATTTTTGTCTCTTTTTCATTTTCAACAAGGTTTTTAAAAGCTTTGAATTTATTGAGCACTTCTGATTTTTCATCTAGAAAACATATCCAACTCATTCTATTAAATTCATAAATGAATAACATAAAGTAAGACTCTCCTTGCAATATCTTGGTTCTAGTAGGTCCACATAGGTTAGTGTGAACAAGTTCTAATGGTTTCGAGGTTGTGTATTATTTTGCCTTGAACCTTACTCTAGTTTGTTTCTCTAGTTGACAGTGTCTACAAATAGCATTTGAAGGTTTTATGATTTTTGGCAAGTTTCTTACTGCACCAAGGTTGTTGACTTTCACAAGATTGTCAAATTTAATATTCCCCAACATTCTATGCCATAGCCAACTTTCATCTACTGAATTTATATGACACTCTTCTTTTAATTTAGCATTTAGTATGTATACATTTTCAGGAGTTCTAGGAGTAGTGCCAACTAATTTTCCTGTGTATTCTCTCCTAATCTAACACTTTTGAGAGTCAAAGATACAGAAGTGTCCCTGATCACAGGTTTGACTGACACTTAATAAGCTAGGCTTCAATTTATCTGCAAGTAGTACATTTCTAGCTTTGTCTTTTCCAAGGTTCACAGTGCCTTTCCCAAGTATCTTACTTGAAGCATTATCACCAAATGTAACTTTACCTTTTTGTTTCTTTAAGTCTAAAAACTTGTTCTTGTTACCTGTCATATGTTTCTAGCATCCACTATCAACATACCAGAGATCCTTTTCATCTTGAGCTTTCGGGGCAATAAGGCAATCCCTCTTGCATTTTTTTTACTCTCCAAAGTTTCTTCTGCTCTCTAATTAACTTGGATTGTTTTGAGGCTTCCATTAGTCTGCAATTAATGGCTTTATGACCATGGTTGTAGCATTTGAATCATTGTAAGTCCCCTTGTTGTAAGGGTGCAAAGGGGTTATAGTTTCTGCCTCTAACTAGTTTTGCTACTTGTTTATCTTTATGGATGTAGTTCTTAACCTTTAGATTCTTCTTTTTATATGCTCTACAGTTTATAGCTTTGTGTCCAAAATT
>JZKD02S1713050.1:83382-103030 GCA_000966675.3 Picea glauca
ATTCTTTATTCATATTTTCATGATTTATTTTCTTTTGATCATGACTGTGTATTGGTTCATTCTTTGACCATTGTGCCTCTTTGATTAATTGTAATTGTTGTATGTTTAGTGGATCGAACTTCTTAAGATAACTTAACCATAATAATATTTTAATTGTTTTTAACGTGAGTACCTTTCATAAATTGATCACAACATGGATCAATTTTATCCATTGAATTTGTTCATGGATCTCTATCATTTTCATAGAGACCAGATACTTCAGAGGCGCTTCCTTCAAGCCATTACATATGACTGTTCCATAAGGCCACGGGATTTACCAACTACAATGATGTATAATAATATGCTTATAGCATATGACCAATGACTGTGACCTCATGCTTAGGCAATTAGACCAAACAAGCGCTTGAGCTCTTCTTTTAAAATCAATGGTCAAGATTTAATTTCTCACTGAGATGAGTTGCTTACAGAGTTTTGGGACTTTGTCGTTCAAGTCACCATGACTCTACTATATTACCAAACCCCTGGTCATGAAATTGCCTAATATATCTCGGAACCATACGACCAACCGTAGTGACCAGGTGCTAGACCAAACACTCATTTTGAGTGCCTTAGAATCAACGATCATGATTCAATCACCCACAAATATGGACGGTTGTTGGTGTTTCGACGTTTATCCATTCGAGTCTTTGAGACTCACAACATGTCAAATCTCTTGAAGACGATATCGTCGAAATGATCGGATGACTCACATTTATTTCACGAAGACAGCTCAATGGTTTATTTTAATCCTTTCATTCCTTCATCTGATGGTCGGGACTTAATCAACCGTTGTGATGGATGGTTGTTAGTATTTTGCAAATTGTGCATTCTGCTAAGAACCATGCTGTTTTAGCTGGCTAGGATTTGTGTGTCTAGAAATGTGGTTGAAGTTCGATTCTGAACCCCCTTTGCCATACTGCCTTTAATGAAAAGCAGGGGGTATAGAATTGGATGCGCAATTCTTGGAAAACGGAGATCAAGGAGATTAGATCAATGGTTAATATTGGATTCTGGACCCCCCTTTCCATTCTTCCTTTAATGAAGGGGGGGGTCTGGAATGGGGTGATTTCACATGGGTCCCCCTAAAACCACTCTTACTTCTCACTGACGTATTAAGGTGGTTGCACCTTACCTGGATCTAATGGATTTTGATTTATGCATTTGCACATCCGACGGTCACGACTTAATATGGTCATTTGAACAATCATCTAATGTTCCTTCTACTTGAAAAATGATTCGACTGCTTCAAAAAGAACTTGGGTTTGATCCCATGGTCGACAGGTATATGGATAGTCAAACTCTCATCCTTTTCAATGGTCACAATCCTCTCGCGACCCTTAATCCCACGATCAACTTCTGATCAAAAGACAATTGTTATTTTCACAGTGATCAGACGGTTGTTTAGTCTTCTCACCATTTCTATGCATTTGATCAACTGTGTAATCCTTCCACTGATCCCAACTACATCTTCTACACCCTATTCTTCCTTCAGAGATTTCTTCATGTGCTAGCCTTTATGAACATCATCGGATTGTTGATCCTATCATTATAAACAGTTCATTATTCTTCCAGAGCTTTGGACTTCTGGTTATGTACTTCTCATGTTGACATCAATGACAATTATGTCCAACAATAGAGACGTACCTTTGGATGCCTAGAATACATTATATATGACATGACCTAGCCCTTACATTCCAAACATTTTTTCCTAGGAGATCCAAAAAATCACTTTTAGAGGTTTGACATCACCTAGAGGGCTAGGGTTTGGTGGTGAATACGTTGCTTGATGACATGTGTGTTGTAGGAAAATCCCCCTGTGGACAGGTGAATATCCTCTTGGATTCTAGGCCTCTATACCAAGATATAAATATTCTAACATTGGACACTAGTATCCCTTTGAATATAATTACCTAATCATAAAGAGAAGGAGAAGGAAGAAAGTGTGATGCACCTCATTCTGGTGTTTTTCCTCACTGCTCCAATTTGAGCTTGATCTCCAAGCTCTTTAGCATTGTTTGGAACCTACAATGCAATGGAGGACGAGACAAAAAACTCTTACTCTACTCTATAATATTATTTTACTCAAATCCATCTATAATAGACAACATAGGTAAAGATACACATATTAGAAGGTAACATGCCAAGAATATATTAATGAGAACTCAAAAGAGATACTTACAAACCTTAGATGAATTCACAATAGCCTCTCCAAGTCCTACTAATCCAACCCTTGCACAAAGCTCCAAAATCATAGGTTTGATATCCTAAATCTTTCTCCCAAGACTATAGGTTTGATACCTCAATATTGCTTCCCCCATCTCCATGGAAATCCCTCATTATATAGGATTTGGAGGCTTAACCACCATGGGGAGGATCATTCCTCAAATCCACTAAAAAGGGATCTGAAAGATATTTAGGGAGAAAATATCTCTTAAGGATTTTAGGGAGGAAATATCTCGCAAGGATTTTAAGGAGGAAATATTTCAACCATCCATGAGATCCTCTACCTTCACTAAAAGATACGAAACCAAATGTGAGGTGGATTCTCACACTTAATTAATTTCTTTTTCATGAATATTAATAATAATTCATGTGCACTTGATTCTCACACTTAATTAATTTCTTTTTCATGAATATTAATAATAATTCATGTGCACTTGGTATTTTTGCCTTCATGTAATACATCCCTCCTCCACATTGACTAGGGATTGTGACATAGGTTATTCCATGGCGTTGAGGTGTATGAGACACTTATGTGACACTTATGACACTTAGGGCGAGGTACCTAGGTGTGCAAATTTCATGTGTAACAATGTGGCAAGTTATGAAGGAAGAAATATTGAATACCATCAAGAGAGGATTTGGATGAGTGACAAGTGGCCTTTGGAAGCTAGCCATGCATCTACTACCCCAACAACTTCTTCAAAGTGCCAAAATGTCCCCTAAAGGGGTGACATCACCTTATGCTAGGGTTTCTTTTGTGTAAAAGTGAATTTTAAGTGAATTGTTAAATATTACTTTGTTGCAAGGGGTAAGATAAGGGTTTTGGACCTCTTATCTTATGGTTTACCCTTGCTAATGTGGAAAAACTATGTGAGTGACATTTTGTTTAAATAGAGATCATAAGATCTCATTTTGAATCACAACTCTCCCATTATGAAGAGCCAAGGAATGAAATTTTTGCTACCTTCAATCTTTTTTTTCTCTTGTGCTATTGTATGGTGTTCTCGTTGGTTATTGACTACATGATGATGATGCACTATCTCTTGGAGGTCTCTTCTATTTATTGTGGTGGTTTATCTTGACATCTTATGGTTTATATTGTTTCTATTTGGATTGGTAATACCCTTTACTTGTTGCTATCATTTGTAATTCAAGATCAAGGTTAATTTTTGATAAGGATAGGTAGGGAGTGTAAGTGCATACACCCCTACTTTAGCTCCACCATAATTTTAAGCATAGAATTATTGTTTGCAAGGGTTTTCTAAGGAAGTATAAGGATATACACCCCTTAGTTTAAACCCTAGCTAGGTTACTTGCCCAAGGAGGTAGTAGTTCTAGTTATTTACTTTTGACCCCATTAACCCATTAATAAAGGGCACTATTTGTTGAATTGGAGAAACACAATGTTGCATTGGTAAATGTGAAAAGTTGAAGTTTTCAAGTTCTTTCATTTGGATATTGTTATTTGATCCTTAGGCTTCCTTGCCTCATTGAGGCGTCCTCTTTCACCCACTAAAACTTGCTTCTATAATAAATCTAACCTACATCCATTAGGGATGAAAAATCTTACCCTTTAAAACTAGATAACTCCTAAACTAACCCTAGGAACTTTCTAAAACTTTTCCTTAACAAACTACTAACCTAGGCACACTTTTTAGGCTAGTTTGAGGTGAATTTCAGTGTCTAAGTTTTCTATTATAAGGCTTGTTTTTATACATCCATAAGGCTGATAAATATCACTGCATTAATATTTTTTTTGTAGCCTTTGTTTATTGCTAAAGTCTTTCTCTTTCATTCTTGAGTAGAAATAGTTTTACTAGCTTGTCTCTTGCTTATTCAACTAGACTTTTAGCACACATTTTGCATCTCTTATTATATTTTACATGCTGATATATATAATTTATTTTTTCTACAATTAGTGATATAAATATTAACTTTCTTTTCCAGCTAACATATTTCATCATATACTTGGTTTTCCTTGTGTCTCAGGTAGGTATTTACTCTTGGCAAGTTACTCAAAGCATTGGAAACCTTAAGAAACCCTTTAGACTCATTTCCAAGTTCCCTTTTCCATATAGAAAACTTAACTTTAGGGGAATCTATTCATACACATTATTTTCCGTCTCAATCCCCCTAGGGTCACTGAGATTCCACCCTTGAGGTGACTACCTCACCTATAAAGTGACGCGAACACCTGCCTAAGGTGATAGTGGGTAGGTTCTCTCTATGTTGTCGCCATTTTGGTGGTTGGGTCAAGATTTTACCAACCTACAACTAGTGCGATAACAAAACTCAAGTTTGATCTATGTTCCTTTATTTACTTTCCTTTCAAAATTGGGCCCTCTTATCACCTTTTGCTTCTTTTCTTTGACCCTTCCCTTACACTTTCATTCAAACCTTTAAATTTTTCAATCCCTATCCTTTGTTCAAACTTTGAAATATTATCTTTCTAGCTTTTAACGTTTTCCTCAACACCTTACTCCACCTAATCAACTAGGGTTTCCAAATTGGTTCCTTCATCCATAAACGTTTTTGTGCATGGATTCCCATTTTTCAATGAGCCTTGATATTCAAATCAGGCCTTCCTTTAATCTATTTGAATATATTTTTCTTCCTTTCAATATTTCTCTTCCTCTTGAACTTTTTTTACCTTTATATTTGATTCCTCTTTTGTAACATAAATCATATCTAAACATTTTTATGAGCTCGATCATCGACCCCAATTTCCAAAATTGGCCCCCCTTTTACCTTGTTTATTTTTTCCCTTTGCATTTTAGAGATTGGAATTGATTTCCAAATTGGGCCCTCCCATCCCCATTAGAACTATATGGATTTTCCATTTTATTGGATTTTATTTCCATTTTTCTTAATATTTTTTTCAAAATGATGTTTTCTTTACCTTCAAACTTTTGTGTAAATCCTTTCTTTTGAATTTTTTTATAAGTTCAATAGGGATAAACCATATCTTCATAAATTGGGCCTTCTCCTAACAAATATCTATCCTAATTCTATGTTCATGCTTGATTTCCAAAATTGGACCTACACTGATATGAATCAAATCCGACAAGAACAATTGGTTGTCTGCACTGTCTCTAAGATGATCAACACAGACAAAGTTTAAGGCTATGGATGGAGAAGAATATTGACTTGTTGGTGTGAAGGGCCTCATTCCATCATGATTGATGTCCAGTTTTTTATGTAATGTATGTAAATTTGGGAAGTATATTATTGTATAAAATAAATAATGAAACGTTCATAATATCTTTTCCACATGGGAGGAAAGAAAAAAAAGAAAAAAAGAAAGAGAATAAAACTGGAGAGAAGTTGAAGCATCGAGGATGCTTGACCTTCCAGCTATCCTTCTGTCTGACTCAACATTTTATATCATGTTTCCGCACTATGAGAGGGAGGTTATTTGGTAGTGAATGATGTAGAGAGGTTGCCCATATGTCACTGAGGAGCATAGATATGTACCATAGAGATTGAAAATTTTCCATTGTTGAATAATAAAGAGCATGTCCTAAGCCAAAACAATGTTGGTTTTCCCGTTTAGGTTTCGAGGGTAAAATTCTTCATTGTGTGTGTTAGTTGTGCTTAAATTAAGTTGTCTATGGATGAAATTGTCTACATTATAATTAAATGAATGGGTAATAGGGTGTATTTTAATTTAAAGGCTACCTGCATATAGTCTAGCAAAGAGAACTTCATTCCATCTATTGTTTGATATCATTGTGTATTAATATGGTCCCCGTGGTCAATAAACCAAACTAACAACTCTTTAACCATAGTTGTGCATTGAATTTTGAGTTGGAAATCGATTTTCATCCCTTCTGATCCATTTTTATTTACTTGGGGTTTCCAATGTAGTTTTTAGAGTTGTTGGAACATTCTCAACTTTGTTGGATGTTTTCCTTTTCCCAAAAATAATAGACAAAATTTATATAGAAATTTGGGGTTGTATGAGCATTCATGAGCTACTCGTGAGTCATATACATGTTTTTACAATTCCACCCACTACCTATTTCACCTCAAAAGGTTTTCTTCCATTGTTGATTACTAGAATCGACTTTCAAAACGTTTTGACTTACTGTGGGTTGCCAAAATTTCCCCAAAATGTTTTTCTACACAGTTGGTTGTTGAATTTGTTCCCTCCAAAAAAATTTCACACTGTGGGATATTAAATTCACCCTCAGATTTATTTCTCAGCTACTAGGCACCAAATCTGACTTGTATTCCTTCCAATTCATTTCTCCAACTTGGCTTCTGGGTAGTGGACGTCATTTGTATTTTGGTCAACTTGACTTGTGGTTTGTCTGGTCGAGTTTTTTTTTCCATCAATACAGAGCTAAGGTCATATTTGTTATAGATATTTCCATGTTGGTGAAATGGTGAGACTATAAGCCCCTCATTTATGGATTATATGGTATTAGAGAAAAATTTTGAATGATTTTAGTGAGACCTACATGGTAATTACCCACTGTGCTTACAAAATAAGTGGATAAGAGTTGTTTCTAGGGCTAGAGAGAAGTAGAGAATCAAGAATGTCAAGAGAAAATTATGAAGGAGAAGAGGAAGATGATCCCAAGGTCAAGTTGGATCGATTTGAGTAGATTTTGGCCACATTGACATCAATGGTTTCACAACTATCATATACAAAGGACAATGAAACACCATCAACAGAGGCTTGTCATGAAGGTCCCAAGAATGAAGAAAATAAGACAGAGACGGAGTGTAATACCGAACCAGAGATGGGAGAGTACATATATAGTAAGACACGAGTACCTTTTTCTATGGAGGCCAAGGTGGACATCAAGCCTTATGTCAGGTAAGTGGATTATATCATTCTGAACCAATGGCTACAACAAATGGAAGTATACTTCATCGTGCATCAAGTAACTAGAAAATAAAATGTTTATTTTTCTCAGTTGAAGCTTGAAGGCCATGCTTTCACATGGTGGGAGAGTGATGTAGTAATAAGAGCACTAGGAAATGAGTTTTATCCAATAAGATGTGAGGAACACCAAAAAATAGTATGGAATTACTTCAAGAAGAGACAAGGAAAATTAGTATAAGAGTTCACGACAAAGTTTAGGAAGAGATAAATTCACATGGGACTCTCTCTCAAAAGTATATACATGTTAGTCAAGTATTTGGGGGAAGTGTTACCTCAAATTCTTAGAAAAATAATGTTATTTAGGCCTAAGAAAATTTATGAGGTTAGTATTCAAGCACAATACCTTGAGGAAGATAAGATAAAGAAACAAACAACTACTCACAAGAAAGTAGAACCAAAAGAGAAACGAAGAAAGAAAAAAACCAAGAAGAAGTGGAATGAGAATAATATTGTGGTTGCGTCACAAGAAGAAACACCTTATGTCCAACAATGTTAAGTATGTGATAGAAAGGCACACACTGAGTAGAACTATTGGAAACTACACCATGAGAAGCACCCCAAATATTTTCAGAAGAAGGAAGTAAGATGTGGATGAAGGAATCCTTGGAAGGATGTAGCGTCAAGCAACATCAATAACTACAACAACTAATTGAATCCTACAAGGAAGTGTTTCAAGATCCTTAGGGACTTCCACCCAAGATAGAGGTTGAATACTAGATTTGGTTGTTGAAAAAGTCACCACTTCCTATCATTGCCTTGTATAGAAAATCCATCATTGAAGCAGATGAATTAAAGAAACGACTACAACAATTGTTGGAGCAAGGTGTCATCAGACCCAGTACATCACCATGTAGTTCACCCATCATCATCGTTCCAAGGAAATATGGAAGATGGAGAATATGAATTGACTACCATGCCCTCAATAAAATCACCATCAAGAATAGATATCCTTTGCCAGGGATTGATGACTTGTTGGATAAACTGCAACAAGCCAAATTCTTTACTAATTTGGACCTCAAATAAGGTTACCACCAAGTGAGGATCAAATCATAAATGTGTGGAATAGTGGAATACAACGTTCAAAACAAAATAAGGTTTGTATGAGTGGTTATTAATTCCTTTTGTATTATATAATGCACCTGCAATGTTTATGAGACTCGTGAACAATGTGTTTAGTCCCTTCATTGAATATTTTGCAATAGTATATCCAGATGACATACTAATATTTAGTAATACTTGGAAAGAGCACCTCTCACAGGTGACACGGGTACTAGAAACCTTGAATAAGACTCAGTTGATTTTCAACTTCGAGAAATGTGAGTTTGGAAAAAATTCCTTGATATATCTTGGACATATGATTGAAGGAGGAGAGTTGAGGGTAGATCCAAAGAAGATTACAAAAAATCACCCAATGGCCTATTCCCACCAATGTGATATAAGTCAAGAGTTTCATGGGAGAATCTCAATATTTGAGTAAATTCATCATGAACTTCTCAACAGTAGTAGAAACATCGCATGCCATAATTGTAAAAGGAAATAACTTTCGTTGGGTTAAGACACAACAAAGAAAATATGAAGACTTAAAGAATAAAATCAACAATGCTCCAGTATTATCCATGTCAAATTTGCAATGACCTTTTGAGCTAGAGACTGGTGCTAGTGGATATTCATTAGGAGAAGTGCTCATGCAAGGAGGAATGATTATGTGATACCATTAATATTTTTTTCATGGAGAAATGACTGACTATGTCATGTATGATAAAGAGTTCTTTGTGATTGTACAATCACTGAAGAAATGGAAGCATCACCTCTTGGAAAAAGAGATTATCATACACACGGATCATTAGACCCTTTAGTATCTACAGAGTCAAAGAAAGATGCAGCAGGTGAGGGATAACAAGTGGTTAGGTTTCTTGCAACAGTTTCATTTATTGATTAAGTACAATAAAGGAGTTACAAATAGACTAGTATACATGCTCTCTCAACCACCACTAAAGAAAGTTGCATCAATTGGGATGATAATGAAGCTTGATCCTTTCACTCATGAACTTCTAAGTGAATATTATGAGGGAGATGAAGATTTTGGAGGAGTCTACAAGAAACTAAAGGAGAGGATGGTTGTTATCATGGAATGAAATGAATACCACCTCCAAGATGGGTTTTTCTACAAGCTGGACAAACTATGCATGCCCCAGGAAAAAAGAGTTCAGTTGGTGAGAGAATAACATAGTTATAGGGTTGTTGGAAATTTTGGCATGACAAAGACATGTTGATGTTTAGATTGGTCAAGATACAAAAAACAACCTCACGAGGGTATGAATCCCCCTATGCTTTTATAGAGGTGGTACTCCTCTGTATTTTCTTAAAGATGAATCTTGAATATAATCTGATTGAAAATATAAAAATGGGAGAGTACTAAATAGAAAACCTCAATATTTATCGCTCAATGAAAATGTAAAATATTACAAATTGAAAATAATATACATTCACAAAAGAATTCCTAAGAATAGAACCAGGATTCTTCAAAGACTAAAATAAAATAGATGGAGAGATATTGTACATAAATAAATAATCATTACATGAAAAATAATATGATTCTCACATCCATCACAATATCATAATTTCAATCAAATTCATGGAAAATAAAGATAATGTCTCACAATTGAGAGAACTTTAAAAGAGTTTTCTCATTCAAAACATGAAACAATATGATAGGAAAATTGTAAATATATTATGCTCAAAAACTCAGAGTTCAAGATATCGTCAAAGTTTAACCCCAAAATAGTTCTCTAGGATTTTCAAAAATAACAATAGTCTGAAAATAAAAATGCATTTGTCTAGAATGGACTGGGATTGGGATCCCATGGACCATAAATGAAACGGGAACAAGGATGAACCTGAAAAGAAGATAGAGAGAAGCAATCATAAATCAGTTATGTTTTCTTCAGGAAATAGAAGAAGAGGAAAATGATAGAGAAGGATGTGATCAATTTACTCATTATGATGGGTTTTCTCTCTCTCCTATCTAGTGGTCGATGTTCCTTTTGTATTTTGTTTTGTTGCAGTTACAGGACTGGTACCAACCATCTCTTCTTTATCTTATTTAGTTATTTTGATTAAAGATTTATTTAACTAACTTTCAATGTATTCCCTGATATGCATGACAATTATATCTTTCCTGACTTTAATATTAAATAACGTACTTTCAAGATCTTTAAATTCAATTGAAATTTGGTGCAATGTGTCTTCAATAAGTTCATTTTTATTAACATAGCTAACTAACCAACTTTTCACTTCTTTCTTTGTAAATTTGGTCAAACTGTTAAATTTCTTTGTTGACATGGCCTTCAATATCTCCATATGTTCTTCAAATTTCTCTTTTGTCATAAACATAGAATTTAATATTAATTTTTTATAATGAGCTTCCCCGGTGGTTCCTACCAAGTCTAACTAAAATAATTTCAAACATAATCCCCCCATTTTTACACTTAAAGTGTCACAATAAACCAATATTTCTTCTAAAGTCTTGATCCTCTTAATCCAACATGATTTTACTTGTTTTATGTGAGTGGATGATGGTAAATCTTCTTCCTCTTTTTTTAGTTCACTCATGCTTGAAACCTTTAAAACAAATGTAATAACAACATATTTATTAATACCCTCATCATTCTCTAGGTAATCCTGGAGGTATTGTCTTATATTGATGATCTTGGATCCCAAAGAAACAAAGATTCTCACAGATTCCAATGACTCAAGAATGAGATACATTATCTTCTTTATATTCTCCCCAACATACATTCGAACTGCAGCAAGAAAACATTATGTTCCTTTTATCCTTGAATTGGAGTGTTCTGTTAGAGGTCTTCCAGAGATTAACTATGGAAATTAGACTATCCAATATTGGTGGTGGCATTAAGGCATTCTCCAATTCTTTAATCCTCTCTTTTGAATTGGCGTTTTGAGTCTACATCTCATCAATTGACATCTTAATATATTCCCCTGTAACTTTTTGGATACGTGCAATTCTAGAAGGTGGCACCCCATTAATATCTACTCTGAATTATATTTCCCTTATACCTTTTTATTTTTTGAATGAATTCTTTCAAATATTAATATCTTGATGTTTCCATCAAACAAATAATTATGTACAGTCAAATATTCTTCGAAGAAGAACATTGGCTCCTGTGTTGCCAATTAATTTGCGAATTCTTGGCTTTCTTAAAGTATTTTCTCTTCATCGGGAAACTCTATGTCTTCAATATTGGCATCCAAATCCATATCTTCAATAACAACTTCATCTTCAGATACAATATCCTCTAATTCTTGTTGATTAGTTTGTCTTTTTCTCTTAGTGACCAGAATATTATGAGGTCACTCCATATCTCCCTTGAGAGGGTTTTTATCGCCTCCATCATCAGAATCATTGACTGAAGACTACTTGTTTTCTTTTGATACCACTTGAGCAATTTGTTTTCATGGAATGATTTTATTAGATACATTAGAAGAATGAGTACTCCTTTTATCAATAAATCTTGCCCTTTGTTTATGTTGGTCTATAGTGCAAATGATAGTCTTGATCTTGTTGTGAGTGCGAAATCCCTCTATGGACTAGCACTTAGGGCTTTATCATGCATGTAGGAAAAACCTAAAGATTCCTACTTTCTACCATCATCTCGGACCTAATCCCCGTTATTCTTAAGAAAATATGTAGTTAAGAAGATCAAGTGAGAATACCTTATTTCGTGCGTTTGATATCGATCCTTCTTCACTCTTGGTCTCTCTTTGACTACAACTCTCCATCCAAGGCTGACCTGCATTCACACAAGACAAACAAATAACTCCACATGTATTTGATCTACAGATTAATGGGTTAGAGATTTAATCAACATGTACGCAATAAAACTGAAAACCTCATATGGTGGGATGGGAAAAGTACTTCTTTATTATTAACTTCACTAAAGAAACTTACAATGATGAAGCCAACCACTGCTCCATGACCTTGGTCCTGGGATCCTCTTCAACTGTCCTCCAACTTCTTTGCTCTATACTTCTCTTTGCTCAAGGATGGCTAAAGGTTGGGACAAAGGGAATGCTCAATTAGGTATAGTTTCTTTACTATGATTCTCCCCTTCCAAATGGGACCCCTAACCCTTATTTTATAGGCTAGAAGAATCTAGGTATTTGGTCGAATGTTCGGCCATGCATGGTCGAAAGGTTTAGTTAACTTACTCCAAAGTTGTGTGTTTCGTCAGCAACTTTCCTTTTTTCGTGCTTTTGTAGGTACACGCGGGTTGTCTTGGGTGAACTAGCATGCACACGCGTGTAGTAATGTAGCACGGCATGTGGGCCTTTATAAAAGGGGTTTTTAAGAAGAGTTGTTCAACAATGTTTTAGCAAAGAAGGAATTTGAGATGACCTGATGCCAGGTAAGCATGTATGGTGCAAATTAGGGTTATAACAGATGCCCCCTAATGTGTGAGGTTAGAAGAGCATATGATGGCTGAAATACATTAACAATCTTCATCGATGTGCCGAACAAGTGAGCCCAAGGACCAGAAATCGGGAGGTGTCGTCTGCAAAATAATAATTTTCTCACTGAGGTGGGAATACCCATGCTCGGGATAAAATAAAATCATGGCTACCAATCAAATACACTGTAGATCCATGTCATATAACTATATAAAGTGTATCCATGAGAAATACACAATGGAGCTACATCTTGAAATCAATAAGATATACATGTAGAGTATCCATCTTCTAGAAGCTTATAAGACCTGATGGATGGAGATGAGGTCTTCAGAGCTCGAGAAACAACTTCAAAATCTTCAAAAATCGGGTAGGAGTGTAATATGAGTGTACGAATTGACTACCCAGAGGTCTTCGATGGCTCGTCGATCATGGAATAGATAATATTGATGATTAGACTGAAGGATTCATTGATTTTGAACAAAGACTTGATTGGACTTTCGGGATGGTTGGGCATGAGGGCAAGAGAAAAACTGCAGAGGGTCTGACTCAGGCTTGGTAAAAACTTCCCTTGGACAATAGCATGAAAAATGATCAGACTCAGGCAGCATGGAATTAACATAAGTTTATGAGGCAGGAGGCAACACAAACTCTCCATATGTTTGGAATAATAACCAAACGGAGGAGGACACAATTCTATGTAGTGAGAACAACTTACTAAGGTTGTATTAAATCCCATAGTTTGACGAACAAACAGACATATGTGCTTTATCCAAGGGCAACTCATTATGCTACCAATAAAGAAAATACTTCTCCCTTCCTCTTTTTGGGGTATATTTGATTTTTTTTGTCTTTTTCAATAATTTTGGAAAAAGAATAAAAGAATGTTACGTTACAAAGGAGGAATGAGTGTTGCAAACATAAAAGTTTAAGGCGCAGGGACAAGACTGATGTTCAAAGTAAGGACACTCGAGAAAAATCCTCTAGGGGCCAAAGGTGTCAAGACACAGAGGCAAAGTGCTACAGGGCTTGCGTATAAAGCATGCTTTAGATGGTTCAGTTGAGAGAAACATGGATTTGGCATTAGGCCAAATACGTGGGTATGTAAATGTGATTAATAAAACACACAATGGTAACGTCCTTCGATGTAAGTTTAATGATCCCAGAGAAGGCAAGATCAGTGGTTTTTCCTATTTAGAGAGTCTAAAAAAATGTAAAAGGAGACTCCAGTGGGGTACCTTTTTCGAAGGTAGTCTAGTTGGTTCGAAAAAGGGGTAAACTAGCACCGAATAGACGTCTATTCAAAACCATTTTAACAAGTGTGATAAAGACAAGATCACTCAGCCATTTTTTCATTTTTAAGGAGTCTCAAAAAAGATTAACTATGGACTCCATCAGGAATGTTCTTCTGGACCATTTTAATGAGAGTGAAAGAATAAGGTCACTCAACGATCTTTTCAATTTTAGGGAGTCTGAAAAGAGCTTAACTATGGACTTCGTGGGGGTTCCTTTTTCGTGCATTTAGTCCCTCGGGCCCGAAAAAGGGTTAAAATGATACCTGAGAGTACTCTTCTAGATAACTGAAGTTCCTTAGAGTATACCTTTGTTCATACAGTTGACCGTCCAGAACGAAAAAGGGATAAACTACCGTCGGATAGACGTGACTTCAAATTTCAGTTTAATGAGCATGAAAGGACACAAGATCGCTCAACAATATTTTCATGTTTAGAGGGTTTGAAAAGGGCTTAAAATAAGACCCGTTATGTTTTTTAGGAGTCCCGAGGGTGAGGTCAAGAGTGAAAAGGAATCATGCAAACGAGGTTGAAACTCATAATCAGGAAAAACAAAAAGGACTCTTGAGCCTACATTCATTAGTGACACCATGGACACCATAACGTGACCAGGATCTACCTAGGGCATCCTTGTTCTGGTAATCTCTACCACCAAATCGTGACACTTCTAAAGAAACAATGGTGGTTCTCTATCGCAACCTGACGAGATCGATCATATTTTCCTTAAAAAATGTATTTATATGTTTATGTGTATGTCTTTTTATATGTGTGCGAGATGCTAGTCTAAAATTTGATTAGCTAGAGTATCTGTAATTTGGTTTAATCTCCTAGGAACATGAAAATATGTAATATAATCAAAGCTTTGTTCTAAGAGACGTACCCTAAGGAATCGTTGGTGTAAATTTGGACCATGAACATGGTAGACTCTATTTAACTGAGACACAACCAATTGAACATCTAAATAGACCCGGAGATGAGAGATACCAAATGGCAGGGCATCACGAAGCAACTCAATAACTACACGGTACTCAGCGACATTGTTTGTGGTGTCACCTAAGCATATACCTCTGGAAGATAATAACTGGCCTTGAGGTGTAAAAATTATCCAAGCTGCGGAGGCAAGCCTCCAAGTGTGTCGGCTAGCACCGTCTGTGTACCCAAAGAACACCTCTAATTCAATTGATATCTACCATAGTGAAAAAAGATAACATAAAAAATGACACATCCATAATACTAAAAGAAACTAGAAAGTGATAGTACAAAGACTATACATATGTTACAAAAAGTTACCCATGGTGACCTACCTATGAGTATTACTTCTTGAGGTAGAGCCCATCTCTAAGCTCTACCAAAGCATTTCCGTCAAAGTCAACTAGACAATAAGCGCCCTTTTTTAGAACCTCTTTTATGATGAAAGGTCCGAACCACATGGGTTTGAATTTTCCTGCCCCCAGGGGGTCCTTATCCTAGTCATAGACTGGGACAAGGTCGCCTTCAGAGAAAATCCGAGGATGAATGAACCGATCATACTGACACTTGACTTTATGTTTGTGAGCCTCATTGTCCGGGGCCGCATCACGATGCTTCTCATTGAGCCTCTCAAGTTATAATAACCATTCTTCAAGTGGAGAAGTTTCTGGCAATAACTGTACTTCCAACTTTAGGGACAGGATCTGACATTCGATAGGCAAGACTGCTTCTAGCCCATAAACGAGTTGAAAAGGTGAGAAACCAATTGCATTCTTCACAGACGTTCGGTAAGGCCATAATTTCGAGTATAACATCAAATGCCAATTTGACTTGGCTGAGTTGATCGTTCACTGTAGGATGGTCTTAAGAGATTTATTTACAACTTCCACCTGACCATTTTCTTGGGGGTAGTAGGGTGACGAATGTTCTTGCCGCAACCCAAGCTTTGATGTTAACTTGGTCATCATCGGGTTTTGAAAGTGACTTCTATGGTTAGTGACAATCTCTCTCAAGACGCTGAACCTTGCTATTATTTGGTTGAATAAAAAGAGAGTCACAGTCTCTCCATCATATTTAAACATTGGCATATCTTCGACCCACTTCGTGAAGTAGTCTACAGCTACAATGATATAATGGTGCCCCCTTGCTGAAGGAGGGTTGCATGTAGTGTAATCAATCCCCCACTTGGTGAAGGGACCAACTGTGATGATAGGAAACATGGGAGCAGGATGTGCCCTCATCTTTCGAGAGAAGATCTAACACAGGTGGCACTTCTTGACCGATTCGATACAATCTTTGATTAGTGTTGGCCAAAAGTAACCTTCTCATAAAATCTTTTGGGCTGTTCCCAACCCAAACAAATGACTACCACATTCTTCGGTATGGAAATCGTTAAGCATGATAATTTCTTCTTCTTGAGTGAGACATTGATGCAGGATGAAGTCTACACCTCTTCGATACAACATATCATCAAGTATGAGATAATTCTTGGATTGATGGCATATATGGCGATGCTCATCAAGAGAAGAAAAGGTGGGGAACTTCAAAGTCTAGAGATAGATAATTATATCTCCATACCAGGGATCCGAAGATGTGATCAAAAAAATATCTCCTCTAATAGGAGACTCTTTAGGCACAACATCACCTCACTCAACCCGAAGTTCTGAAATAAGTTCAGAGAAGACCAATGACTTTTTGAATTTCACTAAAGTGAAATCTAAGTCAAATTCCTGGAGGACGACTATCCATCTACTGATATTTCTGCCTATTACCCATCGTGTCAACATGTATTGAAACGGATTCACAACAGCAATGACGTTGTTCTTGCAAAACATAACATAATGATAGAACCGTTGAACAGCATGGACTGCTGCCAACGCAAGTTTTTCGATATGAGAATAATTGAGTTCCGGTCCGACTAGGCCTCGACTCAGGTAATAGGTCACATATTCTGAGAACAAATCATCTTCCTGAACTCATACCATGCTGATGGTTGACTCTGTTGCAGCCAGGTATAATAAGAAATATCTGTCATAGTTAGGCGGTCGAAGTAGAGGGGAAGTTGTGAGGACATGTTTCAATGCTTCGAAAGAGGGTTGAGTATCATCGTCCCAATAAAAAGGAATGGTTTTCTTCAGTAAGCGCATGAAGCCCTTTGTGATCTCGACATAGTTAGCGATGAAACGCCTTAAGAAATTTGCCTTTCCCTGTAGACTCTGAAGTTGAAGGATTGTGCGCAGAGGAGGCAACTGAATTATTGCCTCAACCTTGAGAGGATCAACCATGATCCCTGTTGTTGACACTATGAAACCTAAAAAACGTCCTAATGTTACACAAAAGCTGCACTTATTTGGATTTAAGAAAATCAGGAAGTAGAGACATCACTCAAAGATAAGTCAGAGCTGTGTGGGGTGATCCATTCTCTTGTGAGATCGAGATGCTAAATCATCTAAATAGGCCTCAACTATATTCTTGAGATCATGGAAAGAAAAAGACATGGCTCATTGAAAGGTCGCTCCAGCATTTTTTAGACGAAAAGGCATCTTACGATACGCGAATGTACCCCATGGACAAATGAATGTCATTTTGTGCTGGTCTTTGGGTTTGATTTGTATTTGATTATATCTCGAAAAAACTTCCATGAAAGAGAAGGCCTCGCAACTTGCACATTCATCAATTATCTGGTCGATGAACGCTGTGGGAAAATTATCTTTTGGACAGGCCTTGATCAAATCACGTAAGTCCGTACATACACGAATCCTACCCTGTTTCTTATTGACCGGTATAGGATTTGAAACCCATTAAGTCAAATGGATAGGATAGATAAAACCGACTTTTAGCAATTTCTCAACTTCAACCTTAATGGTTGTTTCTTTCCTGGGATTAACTGGACGAAGCTTCTACCGAAAAGGCTTGGCATCGGGATAAGTTGTGATTTCATGTTTGACTATTTTTGGATCAATGCCTGGCATTTCCTCCTAAGACTAGGAAAAAACGTCACATAATTCTTTAAATAGATATGTGTATATTTGAATCTCTCCGGGGGAACAGTCATCTCCGACGAAAACATTCTCCATGACGCCAAGGGTTTTGGAGATATTGATTGGCATGGTTTCAGCGATAGTTTCCATATTACCCTTGGCATAAATCTCATGTGTAGCTAAGGGATTAATAGGACAATACCTATATCCATTCATAGTCAAGGAGAATTCTCCGGCCTCGATTCTTCTTAACTCTGGGAGGAAGTATGATCTGTGATGGATATCGTCCCAGGGTTTTTCTGAACTAGTGCTTGAATTACTACTTCACTAGAGGTAAATACTAGGTCTAACGTATCGGTGTCAGCGAGAGAACCTTGAGCCCAAATAGGCTCTAGAGTCAGATCTAACTCTTATGCAGGAGTTGGATCTATGTCGGTCGAATCTTGCTGGACTAAAGAGTATGCTACTTCAGCTGCGAACAAGGGCATGGACATGCTTGGGTTCCCTGTCCCTTCTATTGAGGCTGATGGGGAAGGAAGTATCCACGAGTCGTTCAAGTAATTCATGCGAAACGACGAAACATGGAAAATCTCAACCTTATGGTGGTAGGATATGAACTTGACATCGCCTTGAGGGGGCAGGTAATAGAAGGTACCCATCAAAGATGGGCACAAGCCAACCCCTACATTGACTATTCCTAGTTAGGGATTATCAATCATCAGTACCGCAGATACCCCCAATGAAGGGTCAGGTCTGGAGAAATAAAATTGATCAATGGTCATAATCTGGTCCTCGTGTGGAAACAACAAGACCTGGAAAACTATAGCAACCACTACTTGCATGGCATAAGTCCAACTCCTTCCTAACAAGAGATTGTAGTCGAGGTATGCATCGACTACTTCTACCTCGATGCACACAATCTTCCCTCCTAACTGCACGAGGAAATATGGAATGATACCATGTGGTTGGAACGAATGACTGTCGAAAGCAGTGAGAAGAGTAGGTGACGGAGAAAAAATGGGCTGTCCAATGGCCTTCCAACATGCCAACAACATAATGCATGTCGAGGCACCCTCATCAACCATCGTGCGGAAAATATTTCGAGTAAAATTTTTCGTGGGGTGAGCCACTACTATTTGAAATGCTACGTGGTAAGGCAGATGAAGTTTTAAGTCTGTTGTATCCAGCATGATTGTACCCAGATTACAAGTCTCAGTAGATCCTAAAGCGGCTAATAAATCTTTCCTCTGGGAAGGGAAACTTTGGAGGACTTCCAAAGTGGATATCACACAAGGGGTTTGAGACAAATCCTCCACCACAGAATAGTTCTGGGCGGCCCTTGCGTTTGGGTTGTGATAATCTTTTTTGAACGTGCCTTTTGGGATGTGTGTCATTGTTTCACCCAAAGTCTTCTCGATTTGGAGAGGAGGAGATGGGAGTTCATCTTCTTTTCCCTTCTCAGAAGTTCTTGGTTTACTGTAGTCATATTCTCTAGTCGATATAAAATCATTACCCTTCATCATTGCTACACAAGAAATTTGCACACCTAGGTACCTCGCCCTAAGTGTCGTAAAGTGTCATATAAGTGTCTCATACACCTTGACACCATGGAATAACCTATGTCACAATTCCTAGTCAATGTGGAGGAGGGATATATTACATGAAGGCCAAAATGCCAAGTGCACATGAATAATTATTAATATTCATAAAAAATAAAGTAATTAAGTGTGAGAATCCACCTCACATTTGGTTTCCTATTTTTTAGGGAAGGTGGAGGATCTCAT
>JZKD02S1713050.1:103080-120572 GCA_000966675.3 Picea glauca
TCCTCCCCAAAATCCTTAAGAGATATTTTCTCCCTAAATATCTTAGAGATCCCTTTCTTAGTGGATCTGATGAGAGATTCTCTCCATGGTGGTTAAGTCTCCAAATCTTATATAAGGAGGGATTTCCATGGAGGAGGGGGAATGGAGATTGAGAATTATACCAAACTTATGATCTCATGAGTGGTATTTCATTTGGAGCATCAACATTCTGTGTGTGGACTGTTTAAGCAATGGTTTGGACAAGGAGAGCTTGATGAAGTTGTTGCACTCACATCTATGGTTGTAAGTTTTCTTCATTGTTGTTCTCATCAATATAATCAATGCTTGGCCTATTTCTTTCAAACTTGTACTTGTTCCATATAAGTTTGTCTATAGTAGATGGATCTATGTTTTAGCTAATCTCAGTAGAGTAGGAAGTTGTTTGTACTTTTGTTTTTCTTACAGGATCTACCAAGGATCTCAAGATCGAAGCATATCCTAGACCTTGTAGGGACAAACGACATTCATAAGGTACATTCTTTCCTCCTTCTGTTTTGTTCATCAACTTGTTTATATCTAAAAGAAAGTCAGTGTCCATGTTAAGCACCTTCTATCTTAGAGTTAAGAGTCTATCTCTCAAGAGGGAATCTACCTGTCTGCAGGGATATTTTCCTACAACAATCATATACACATTCGCGGATGTAGGATTGTTCGAAGACGAAGAGGGTCCTTGACTGCCCCCTTCCACGCTAGTAAAGGCTTGGGTTAGGTTTTGCCCATGTTGAAATGGATTGGTTAACACAGTAGGTTGTTGATGTGTCACAAAATTTTTGGCCTCTACAAGCTGAGGACATTGGGGGCTCGGGTGGTCTTTTGCCCACAGGTTGCATGGATACCTTGCCTTCCACTTCTCAGTGTTTCCCCCACCAGCATTATTAGTTTGTTTCTTATCCCCCTTACCCTTCTTTCGTTGTTTTTTCTTTCCTTCAGGCTACTGGGTGGCCTTTAGATTCGTCAATTGCATTGTGTGTACATCCGATGTTTTAGTAGGGAGAGTAGCCAAAACAGTAGTTTGGTTGGCCGTTGTATGTTGTATAGACAATTGTTGCAATTGCTTTGTCAGTTGCTCAGCGGGCTTTGTTTGTTATGAACCAACAATACCATCGGCATGTGGTCCAACTCTCTGTCTGGTTTTATCAAGTATTAAGCGTGGCGAATCTGGCAAGATATCGTATAATAAACCAGACTAAGAATAGATTAGCTCAAGCTGTTGAGCTCTCATGATGGCGTCTTCTTTGGAAAACACTCCCGATGTCACAACGTATTTGGATAACTATGGGACCAAAGACTTAAGGAACCACTCGAGCAGGAATGTTGGTGGGACTGGCACCTTAATTAAACTCTTCCGGCGTCTCCATTCTCGGATGTGATCAGAGATATGGTCTACTTTTGTCTGTTTGAAATTGGTCAGCAATTCTATACCAATGTCATATATCACAGGTAATTGGAAATGGTTTATAAAATCCATTGCCAATTCGCCGAAGGAAGAGTATCTTGAGCGGTCGAGCTCAATGTACCATTTCATGGAACTCCCTATGAGAGTACATTAAAACAATCACAACTGTATGGAGTCATGTTTCAATGAGTTAGACAAGCACCAAAGATGGAAGGTGGTCACATGATCTCCTGAATCTTCGTTAGGATTGGCCTCAAAATTTGGTATGTCCAAAGGAAACTTCATCTACATAGCGGACCAACATGGATCATGATAGATAGGATCATTCAACAACCTTGTCAAGTCTAGAAAATGCAAGGTTTCTAGGAAAGGTAGTTTGGGTTGTTGGTGATAACCATGGAAAAAGGGACCTGGAGTTTGACTGGCACCAGGTCATCAGAAAAAGTTCGGTTGTTGGCCTGGGTTCTGGTAAAAACCATGGCCATGACCAGTGTATGGATTCTGCGTATGAGGAGACATCATCCGTTGATTCTCAAAATAGGACCTAGACGGTTGGGCGTGCATTACATTTGGAGGACTTTGGGAAGGGTCGCCCCATGTCGATCCCATGGGGATAGGCATAGTACCTTGTCTAGGGTTCCATTTCTAGTGAAAATAATTTCCCCAAATCAGCATTCTTGACGAGGGAATTGATCCCTACCAATAATTCCAAGGCCCTGATGTGGAAGAAGTTCTTGGGTTTTCCTCCTGTGCAGGAATAGTACCATGCATAGGAATAGGTTGTCCGTAACCGGGATTTCCCCTAGTCGGGAAAGCAGCTGATGTGAAATCATTGTTACCAAACACACCGAACAAAGAAAATGGTGTCAAACCTACAAACATATTATGCGAAGGTGGTCCTTGAATCCCTACTCGAAATAAACTATGGTGTGTAGGTGGCCCGATGGATTGCTAGTGGGTGCCACTGAGCGAAGGGGACGAAGGAGGTATATGAACTCCCCCATAAGGGAAAGCATTAAAAGGAGCTGAAGTGCCCCCCATGTGGCCTTGCAGAGGAGTGTTAGAGCTCCCTTCCCCTAGACCTAAAGTCTGTGAAGTGGAGTGGGAAAGTACATGACTTGTACCTGATCTAGGCATCCCGTATGAGAATGGAGGGCCTGTCACACTTGGTGTGAAAGGGTCTCTGGCCGCCACCATAGACGGGATAAGACCACTATGCGAGGTAGAGGCTGTCGAGGCTCAGACCAGTGATGGTGGGTTAGGAGGTGGAAACTCTCCTATGGTGACGACCGTAGTGGGAATTGAAGAATTCTCGGAAGGAGTGACATCATTTGTTTCCATTGTTGCGTGCGACACTGTCTGGCACTCGTAAAGGTGAATCAGTATGATGATGGGTGTTGAATTATCAGTGGTCGGAGTTTCAGATGGACCAATATCTTTCGCTCCAAAGTCTAAAATAGTCGTTTCCTCCAGATGTTGGTCGGGTACAATTTCTTGTGACCCGATTGCTTCAAAATACCCTTGTTGGTCTAGCTTTCGCCTTAGTGGTGGCGAGGGTGGCTCCAGTGTAACCGATGATAGGCCCAGAAGCCTTCGTGACCGGCGAAGCTCGTGATCCTCCACTATGTGAGAAGATCAAAGACACCCTAGGGCTTTCTATTCATTCAAAAAACAACACACACTAAAAAAGTCCCTCCAAGATAAAACAAGAAAACATTAAACTAGTTGGAAGAACAGTTACAACAACCAACACTAGAGCAACTTGCCGGTGCAAGTGAAACTCGAACAAGGAAGCACTCTTCGGGTATACTCTGCAAATCATGGCTCGATGTCTGTCCTAGGTACCATGGTATACCCCTATAGTCACCTGTGTATGTCTCTAAAATGATAGGCAACTAGGTTGCCAGCGCGCGAACAGTCACCAAGCGGGTACAGTCGAAAGTCGGTAGACCACAATGAGCAAGGTATCGAGCCTAAAACCTGTCAAGGGTATCGAAGGAAATTGGTCTGGAAGACAACTGAGGACCTCAAACGGATTCGAGACCCACGAAGCTCCATGGCAAATGCAATCGACGAAATCCCAAGATAGGCCCTCTATATGTGTTCTCCACTACGATTGGTCCAACTTTGGAGGGGTTATCTCCCCTACCTTTTTGCACACGACCTCGTGTTTAGCCCCTATGTTAGAGAGGGGTCCTAGATAACTTTCATGATACTGGAATTTGACACTCCCTAACTCAGACTCCAATGTTTGATTTTAATGGCCTTGAAGAGTTTCCTCTCCACCCTAATTCAAGGCCCTAACCCTAAACTAGTTGGTTGACCCTACAAACATAAAAAGTATAATGAATTTTAGATTTAGCATTAATTTGTATGGCTTGTCTTAAGTCAAAGTTTATGAAAGTGAAACTAGTGTTGTTTGAAAGACGAAAGAAAAAATAAACAGAAAGATGGAAACAAAATACGTTCACTTAACTCAAATCTTAAACAACTTTTCAAACTTAAAAATTTTCTAAGATCTTTGAATAGAAAAATCAAAGCAGGATTTAACTCAACTACGAGATACTTATGATCTAAGTAAATTGTCAAGAACTTATGAAATCAAAGACTTTTCCCTAGTTACTAATGCAAAACAACACTATTTAACCAAACAAAGAAATAAAAGCTTTTTTTTTATTTGAATGCTCACAAAACAAAAAGGAAAAATATCAACAAGTAAAAACCAAGAAAACTTCTGGCCTAAGCGCAGATCGCAAAGAGTCACTTTAAAAATGACACACAAGCAAATTAAAATTGGACTCTCACACTTGTCTAAAAACCCTATAAAAGAAAATTTTGAGGAAAACTTCTTAATGAAAAAGAAAGCTATTGTTGTGATCAAACCTAAGTTACTCACCTATGACAAAGACCCAAAAACCTGAGAGGTATAACTCTTGTCAAAGGAAAGGATGACTACCTCACCTTCAACAAAAAAATTCTCCACAAGCACACTGCTTACAGTTCAACAACAAGCGTGTGCACATGAGCTGTGTACAATCAGAGTGCATGTACACACATGTTGGCCTTATACAGGCCGCGTGTATCTATGAAACTCTGAGACAAATGAAATGCCAAGAAATCCAGCCTGGGAAGAGACTACTGGTACTGAGAACCAGGATCTCTTGAAGACTCAGACACTTACTTTAACAGGAAAAAGAAAACAATTCAAGGAAAACTTCATAGAACAAACCAATTTGAGGTGAAACCTAAGGTATAGACTGCAAACAACAAAGACTAGAAAGAGTTCCAGAAAACCCCTAAGAAGGACTATTTCTGACAAGGGAGAGGATGACTACCTCTCTAAAAGAAATTTTCTGGAATCATACACACAACTAACACTTCCTCAGCTAGAGTGTACACATGGGCTATGAGAAGGTAGGGCATGGGTACACGCTTGCAGACCTTATACAGGCTACGTGTACCTCTGGGTCTCGGAAAAAAAAAATACAGTCAAGCAAAGAAACAAAGATAATTGGTATGGAAGACCAGAATCTCTGTTAGCTCGGACTTTTGTAGAAACTTTAAAACCAGGAAATGAAACCAATTATTAAAAATACCCAAGAAAAACCATTCCCCAAAACCCTAGATAATCCCTAGTATGGTCACCAATTATGTTGTGAGTGGGAAATCCCTCTATAGACTAGCACTTAGGGTTTTATCATTCATTCATAAAAGACATAAAGATTCCTACTTTCTATCGTCATCCCTGACCTAATCCCCATTATTCTTAGGCAAATACGTAGTTAAGAAGATCAAGTGAGCATACCTTATTTTGAGTGTTTGATATCGAACCTTCTTCATGCTTGGTCTCTCTTTAACTACCGCTCTCCTCCAAAGACTGGCCTACATTCACACAAGACAAACAAATAACTCCACATCCAATTGATATACAGATTAATGGGTTAGAGATTTAATCAACATTTACGCAATAAACAATGAAAACCTCATATGGTGGTACGGGAAAAGTACTTCTTTATTATTAACTTCACTAAAGAAACTTACAATGATGAAGCTGACCACTGCTCCATGAACCTGGTCTTGGGCTCCTCTTCAACTGTCCTCCAACTTCTTTTCTCTATACTTCTCTTTGCACAAGGATGGCTAAAGGTTGGGACAAAGGGAATGCTGAATTGGGTATAGTTTCTTTACTATGATTCTCCCCTTCCAAATGGGACCCCTAACCCTTATTTTATAGGCTAGAAGAAGCTACGTATTTGGTCTAATGTTCAACCATGCATGGCCAGGAGGTTTAGCTAACTTACCCAAAGTTGTGTGTTTCGTTAGCAACTTTCCTTTTTTCGTGCTTTTGTAGGTACACGCGGGTTGTATTGGGTCAGCTAGCATGTACACGTGTGTAGTAATGTAGTAGGGTGTGTGGGCCAAATAAAAGGGTTTTTTGAGAAGAGTTGTTCAACATTGTTTTGGCAAAGAAGGAATATAAGATGGTCTGATGCCAAGTAAGCATGTCTGGTGCAAATTACGGTTATAAAAGATCTCTTCTTGTTTCTTTTCAATAAAAATTACTTGAGGGTCCTAGCTATCACCTTCCTCCTCTCCAAATAGAAAATACTTAGCAAGTGAAATAATAAAGCCAAAAATTGTCATATGATCCATGAACAAGTGATTAGGGTCGAACCCTCTAATTTCATCTAAATTTTTAAAATTATATTGATCAAAATGCACTGCAAATTCATCAATACCTGAAATACTTCTCAACAAAATTTTGAAAATTATCCAAGGTAAAGGAATGAATTGCTTCTTTATTTTTTCATGAAGAAGTGAAGCCGATATCTCTATTGTTTGGAAACCTCCACAACAAACATCTTGTTCGATACATAATATGGGAGATACAAAGGTTTTTCTCAAGAACAATAAACTATGATAATGCTATAATGTTCCATGGATTCAATACTTTTTTTTTTCAAGAAATTCATTGCTTCCAAAGATAATCTTGATCTTTTCAAGCCAAAGATGATTTTATTGAAGGAAGAAACAAATGAATTATGAAGTTCATAAAAATTCTATGTAGCCTTCTATTTCAATAGGGTTGGATAACACATTTGTAATGGATCAAATTTTGAATTAACTCATCTTACCAAATTCAAACCCTTGAAAACATGACAGTAGGTGATAGAAGATTAAATATGAATACATACAAAATTTCTTATTCTTTTTAAAATTTGATAATTGAAAAGATAATTCTCCATAAATGATTTTTTCCCATTCCAAAATCGCCTTTTCATGAACTGTAAAATGTAAAATGTCCAGATCCAGTCAGAAAATGGTGGATATAGACTCTTGACCCGCTATCGTAATGAAAATCCATGTTATTTCTCGATAAGGGTTTTTTAATAAACTGGCATGGATATTAGATAAGTCTTCCGACATCATTTTCGGGTCCTCGAGATATTCCTGCAAAAGATCTGGTTCGTTGTTCCTTTCTTTTAGGAAATTATTGGCCTCATCTCCTTTGAATATAATTGTTGGCTCTGAGAGTTTCAATGTATATTCTTAAAAAATGGTGGTGTAAGAGAAATGGAATTCTCCTTGAAGTTGAATTATCCTCCAATATTTATCAAATTTATCCCTGCAACAAGAAAATATTTCTTTGGAGTAAAAAAAATTTGGTACACAAATATCTAAGGAAATCCTTGATGTCCAAGATTCATTCTCATTCCTTTGTTTCCATGGTAGCGATGAATAATATTGGTATGATCTAGACCATTGGAATCTCTTATATTCTCGCCCAATTGTGTTTAGAGTATCACCGCATAACTGTTTTATTCTTCTTGTTTGAAGTTGGAGAACTAATGTACAGTCACTTTAGAGCATTAATTTCAAAGAAATCCCTTTTACCATAATGTAACTTGAAGCTCTTATTTTGAAGGAAATATTAATGTGAATTAAATTCAAATTGATGGAGAATTTCCTCGAGAAGCCTACCACTAATAATGAGCTTTTAATATTTTAATCAATTGTCATTTTCCGTAAGATTAGCATTAAATGTACTTTGGGGAAAGTGATGATATGAGATACGTATTAACACATACTAATGGAGGATTTCATTTCTGCAAGAGATGAGAGATAAACATGTGGGTCCGCAAACCAGTGGTGAAAAATCAAGAAATAACTAAGTATGAGATGACATTCGTCAGATGTGAGGGGAAAAATGTTTTGAATAGCTATGACCCATGAACCTGGGATGAAATAAAAGCTTAACAAAGTATTGAGAGAAAAATACAAACATAAAGCGGTTGGTTGGACATGCCATGGTGAAAACGAAGTGAATCGGGTGAGTGACTCATACCCGCGATAAACACTTAAAAAATATTCTAAGTATGGTTCAATATGAGGATCAGAGAACATGGTGGTGCATTTTGGTAATGATGAAGCTTCAGACTATAACATGAAGAGGTAACAAACCCGCAAGAAACACAAAAAGAGACTAAGTATTGGTCCAAAATGGATACAATAGAAGACAATGGTGTGTTTTAGAAGTGGAAAAAGTTTGTAACAAGAAATAAAATGACTTATGAACTTGCGATCAAGAGAAAAAAGTTCTAAGTGTCGAAATGTATGAGATAAAGTTTTTTTGAAATACTTAACACATATGTGGGTCAACAAGAGAGTCGTGAATTTGTAGCGGTGTGTGTATTTTCCAAATATGTAAGAGAAAGTGGCAAATTTTATTAGAGGATGTGTTCTTTGTAGCACTAGCAAGCCAAGAAACCAAAAAGTTGGGTTGTGCATGCCATTTCCACTACCAAACATGCCTTGGGAGAGCATCTCCATGGATTTTGTTGGACATTTTCCTATGACTTGTAGAGGCCATGAATACTTGTTCATTGTGGTAGACAACTTCAGTAAATTATATTTTCTCATTTCCTGTAAGAAGACAATCTATGGAGGAGAGGAAAATAAGTTATTTTTATCCATGTTTGGGTACATTTCATATTTACAACCTCCATCATATATGGTGGGGACAACAGGTTCTTTGGAAGATTTTGGAAAATGATTTGGGAAAGAATGGATACCAAGTTGAAGTACTCTATTATCTTCCATTCTCATACTGATGGACAAACTAGCGTATTAAACAGGATGTTGGTACAATTACTGAGAGGTTACAACAACAAACATCAAAAGACTTAGGATGAAAAAATAGTCTACATTCAATATTCTTACAATAGAGCACTTCATTCTTCCATGAATAAATATTCTTTCGAGACTTGCATTAGTTATTTACCTCCTTCACCATTTGATATTGTTTATGGACAAAAAATGGAATAAGCATGACTACAAGGAGAAGAACAAAAGTAAATAAAATTCATGGACAAGATCAAGAATATACTTCTAAGGGTTCAAGAGAATATTAAGAAGAGCCAACAGTCGTACAAAGCAAGGCATGATCAACATAGGTAGGATCATACGTTCCATGTTGGAGACCAAGTGTGGATTTATCTATGTAGGGAATGACTGCAAGGAGCATCAAATAAACTCAAGTCCCTTAGATATGGACCATTTGAGATCATTGAACAAGTGAATGAGAATTCCTTTAGGATGAAACCTCCACCTTATATGCAGATCAACTCAATGGTGATGTGGAAAATTTAAAGTTGTTCGAACCCTCCATGATGGATGAGATGGAATACCTTTCAAGTCATTATATTGAGGATTTGGAGGAAGACACAATTCTGCAACGCAAGGAGCGAACAACTTGTAGAGGACAACAATAAATATGGCAAACTGGTCTCAAAGTATGTACTACAAGGAAAAATAAGTGACATATGAGTGTAGCCATATTGAAACCAAGTTACCTCATTTATCCTTGGCATCTTTTGGGGACCAAAATCCTCCCAATGGGAAGGTGTGATCTGAATCATATCTGAAAAGAAAAATTGGCTATGGGTACATGCTCTAAGATGATCAACACATGCAAAGTTTAAGTCTATGGATGGAGAAGGATATCAACTTGTTGGCATGAAGGGCCCCATTCCATCATAATCAATGTCCAATTTTGTATGTAATGTATGTAAAGTCATGTAGTATATTATTGTATAAAATAAGTAATGAGACATTCATAAGACCTTTTCCAAGTGTGAGAAAAGACAAACAAACAAACAAAATAAATAGAAGTGGACTGGAGAGAAGTTGAAGCATTGTGGACGCCTAACCTTCCATATATCCTCTCAGCCTACGCAAAATTATATATGTTTCCCCACAATGAGAGGGGGGTTATTTGACAATGAATGATGTACAAAGGTTTCCCAGATGTCACTGAGGAGCATAGAAATGTACTAGAGAGCCTGTATTTTTCCCACTACTGAATAATAAAGAGCATGGATGAAGAAAAAAAAATGTTGGTTTTCCCATTTGGGTTTCCACGGTAAAATTTTGCATTGTGTGTGTGTTATTCGTGTTTAAATTTCATTGTTTATGGATGAAATTTTCTACACTATAATTTAACCAATGGGTAATGGGGTGTATTGTAACTTAATGGCTACCTACATACAACATAGAAATGAGAACTTCATGCCAGCTATTGTTTGATCTCATTTTGTATTAATATGGTCCATGTGGTCAATAAACCAGACTAACGACTCTTTAACCATAGTTGTGCATTGACTTTTGATTTGGAAACTGACAACCATCCTTCCTGAGTCATTTCTATCTACTTGGGATTTAATTTCATTTTTAGAGTTGTTGGACCATTCTCTATTTTGTTGGATGTTTTCCTTTGTCCAAAAATCATAAACGACATTTATATTGAAAGTTTGGGTTGTCTAAGCATTCATTAGCTACCCATGAGACATATACACGTTTTTGCAATTTCACCCACTACCTATTTCACCTCAAAACGTTTTCTTCTATCCTTGATAACCATACATGACTTCCAAAAAAATTTTACCCACAGTGGGTTGCTAAACTAGCCCAAAACATTTTGCTCCATAGCTAGTTGTCAAATTCATCCCCAAACTTTTTTTCCACACCTTGGGTTATCAAACTTTCCCTCATATTTCTTTCTTAGTTGCTAGGAACCAAATCCGACTTGTATTACTTCCAACTTAGTTTTTGACTCAACTTGTATTCCTTCCATATAATTTCTCCGACTCGACTTTCAAATAGTGGACGTCATCTTTATTTGGGTCAACCCGACTTGTAGCTTGTTTGGTCCTTTTTTTTTCTATTAATATAGAGCTAAGGTCATATTTGTTACATATATTTCCATGTTGGTGAAATGGTGAGACTATAAGCCTCCCATTTATGGATCATACACTCATAAAAAGGTAGTGATAACATGTTTTGGTTTGGCAATTGGCCTCTATTTCCAAATCAATACCTCTCCCCTAAATCCTAATGTAACCTTTCCTCGATTTTTACAATCAGTCTTGATTTCTCAAATCGAGGCCCTCATATTAAAAATTATGTCTAGTTAGGTCCAAATTTTGAGATCAATCATGATCCTCAAATCAAATCTCCTAAAAACTAGCTTATGCGCTTTTAAGGTTCACACTCAAACTTTAAAAATGGATAGAAGTGAATTGTATCCCACTCAATTTGAAATATCGAGAAGAGATTAGTTCTATTAGATTATTGATTTAATGATTAACCTATTTGGTCTATGTTTTATATATTAATGTCTAGTCAACTTGTAGGAGTACAAGAAGTTTTGATGGTCAAGAAAGGAGAGGATCCCTAGGTGACACAAAAAGGATAGATTAATAAAGAAGATGACTTACCAAGAAAGGACTCAAACCATTAGAAAAGTCAATTTTAACTGAAGATAGAAATTGAAAACAACAGGTGGAACAAAAGGATATTTAATGGAGAAACTTAACATCCAAGGAGGAAATCAAACCACCATAGGATTTAGAAATGAAAAAAATTGAACTTCTAGATGGTAGGAAAAAGACATATGAATGAAACCAAAAAGACAAGAAGGGAACCAAATAACCCAATGGAGGGAATCAAAATGATTAACTTTCCTCTCCTTCACTTGTATAAATAATTTAAAATCGATAGAGAACTGTCTTTTTTCTTGTTCATATTTGTAGAATTTTCTATGAAATGTTAATGAATGAGAAGACATGGTTGGCCAATCCATTTGGAGATAGATTCTAGTTCAACAATGTGTGATTTATAGAAATAATTTTGCTAATTTATTGAGTTTTAGAATGGCATAAGAATTTGCTTCTATAATGTAGAGTTTTCTCATGTATGAGCAACTTGTTTTATTTTACTTATATCACAAATTGTTTGTTTATATACTTAAGCATAGTATTGTATTCAACAATTGATTTTCAAACTTTTTTATAATATTTTTTCTTTTCATGGTAAATTTTTACTAAAGGCATAAAGTTGTAATATATTTGGTTCTATGTTTAACTCATCGGTTCTGTTAGTTTATCCTGGACATCCTTTTACATTTTTCATATTAGATTAGCTACATCTCATTTATTGCATTAAAAAATACTTACATGTCTTACCAAACCACAACTAGTAAAACACTCAAAACTACTCAAAGGTTATTGGGTCATAAATCAGATGGATTTCCTATTCCAAATAATGTGAGATGTAATTGGAGCCTTTCATTGGGGTGAATCCCAAATGATTACATAGAAAAAATTAACACTATCAATAGTTCAATATCAATAGTTCAATAATAATTATGGTCATATTTCAAAAATTAAAATTGATTAAATTATTGATCTTTTACATGTATTTAAATGCACATCATAAAATTTGAATGCATATAATTCAACCCAATGTTCATAGTGCAAATATATATATATATATATATGATGAAAAAAATTAAAATGGTTAGTAACAATGCACTAACTTGGTTGGTTTTCATTATTATAGTATTAATCACTAAATGTAGGTGATTTCCAATATATTTAATTATTTACCTAAACAATGCATTGGGTTTGATATCTAATCACTTTTATTACCTACAATATTTAGTGTTTTTATCTTTAAAAGGACGTGTGGTCATCAAGTTTACGATGACAAAAATTAAAATGGTTAGTAACAATGCATTAACTTGGTTTTCATTATTATAGTATTAATCACTAAATGTAAGTGATTTCCAATGTATTTAATCATTTACCTAAACAATGCATTGATTTGATATCTAATCACTTTTATTGCCTACAATATTTAGTGTTTTTATTTTTAAAAGGACATGTGGTCATCAAGTTTATGATTGACAAAAATTAAAAAGGTTAGTAACAATGAACTAACTTGGTTTTCATTATTATAGTATTAATCACTAAATGCAAGTGATTTCCAATGTATTTAATTATTTACCTAAACAATGGATTGGTTTGATATCTAATCACTTTTATTACCTACAATATTTAGTGTTTTTATCGTTAAAAGGACATGTGGTCATAAGTTTTCGTGTTTTTTTAATGTTTAGTTACTATTTTCCATTTTTCCATTAGTGAAAATGCTCTGAATAAATTGAAAAAGATTCTCAATTTTTCAGTTTTTGTAAAAAATAAATTTATAATTTAAAAAATACCAATTACTTTGTATTTTCATTTTTTTTAGTTTTTAATAAATTTATAATTTAAAAAATACTGATTTCTTAATATTGAATAACATTTTTTTATTTTTATTTTTAAATATTTAAATGTATATGTTGAGATTTTATTTTTAATTAACCTTCTTTACCATTCATGAATTATAGGAAATATTCTAAAAATCTTAATTCATGAATTATAAGAAATATTCTAAAAATCTTAATTACAATGGAAAAATTATTTTAAAGTAAAAAATTAACAAATAAGAAAATTCTTAATTAAATTCACATTCAGATTTTTAAGATTAGAAAAAACCCATCCCTTCAATTCATTTTAAGTATAAAAATGTTAACATAAAATCAATGATAAATTTTGAAATTCTTAAAACAATATTTTGACATAATTCATTTTAAATATAAAAATGTTAATATAAAATCAATGAAAATTTTTGAAAATCTTAAAAAAAAAATTGGCATAAAATACGTATAGAATAAAATCAAAAGATATCATGGGTATTTTATATTAGAGTATTTTTCAAATTCAATGTTAATGATATTATAGTATTTTATTTCTTTTGATTAAGTAGGCTTATTAAATCTTATTTTTTAAGAGTATTTGTTTACAAATGATTGAGTTTATGACTTACATGTTGAAACACGAACTTTTAGAAATGTGATTGATTTTAAATGATGGTTTTGAATTGGTTTATTTAAACATTTATATGATAACATGAATTAATTATATGGGCATTGATATGATGTAATTGATGTTGTTAATTCATGTGGTTTTGACACATTAAAATGAAAATGTTGGATACATTAATTTGCATATGCTATTGATTATTTGTTTAGTGTGATAGGAAATCATAGTATTATATTGACATGGGATTATATCAACATTGTATTGGACTCCAAAATAAAATATTATATGATTAATGTTATACTTTGATTTTGGATTATGGAATTGTTTGATGAGTTGATTCTGATGTGGCACAACAAATATGCTTATCAATTGATTCACATATGGGTAATAAGGTTGTATAAGGTTGTATCGAAGTGTACATAATATCACTAGGGAAGGAGAAACGTCATTCTTATTTCCACCTACTAGCACTCATTTTCCAATACTTGATTTGGAAAGTTAGTGATTCTTTTACTCAAAGGTTTCACGTTTCTATAAGGGTAGGCCACATATTTAGTCACTCATGAGGTTTAGCTAAAGGACGTGTAATAGGTGATAACTTTATTCCTTAATGACTATTAGTGTCACCATAAGGAAAACAAAATATTGAGTTAGCAACATCTCAACACTTGCATCATTCCCCACCAAGAAAGTTAGAAGCTTGAAGGGCATGCACAAGCATGTAACCATGGGTACTTACTGAAATCATTTATCATATGCATTTATTTAAAATATGAGAAGACAAACTTATTTAATTATTCATTATAGTTATAAAGGAAAAATTAATTAAATGATAGATAATGTGATTGAGCATATAGATCATAAGGTATTTCATAACAAGATATGTGATTTAAGTTAATTACAAGTTATTAAGAAAAATAAATACATTTTAGAAATATGCATAAAATGGAAATAAATTGATTACTAATTAACTAAAAATAATTACTAGTGCATCCACAAATCAAGAAGAAGAATAGAGAGGAACAAGAATTCAAATTCAAATTAAAGTGTGGAAAAAAAAAAGTTAGAAGAGTTAAAGAGAACAAATAAATAACTAAAGTAAACAAGTGTTGCATGGCAGCATAGTCCCTATCGGGTTGAATTGGGGATAAATGAAGATGGATGGGGAAAAAGTAGAATGCAAGAAGGATAGGTGGTAACCATGCAATAGATGACACGTGCCCTCTAGAGTCTGATTTATTTTGTGAAACTATATAATCCATTTTGCTATGTTCGAAATTTTCGTTCTTTTCAATAGTCCTACTTTGAATGTTTTATCTGTTCAGTGTATATTTTGAAATGGTTAGAGTTAACTAAAGTTTCGATAGAGTTGTCTATATATGTGTCAATAGAAAAAAAAAACTAAAAGGAGCATATAAATATAAAAGGAGATAAAAAATAGTGTTAATTGGAATAAATCAAAAAATAAAAGTGTGTTACATATTCCTAGAAATTTAAATGCATTTGTCATATAGATTGTCATTGGGGCTTCCGCGGACACATCAAAAATAGATATGCATGAGAAAAAGACAATTCAAATAAAATAAACACATTCAACATAGTTGAAGATAAAAATTTAGGAGCACATAAATATAAAGGAGACAAACAATAGTTTTATTTGGAATATATCAAAAAATAATAGTTTGTTACATATTCCTAGAAATTTAAATGTGTTTTTCATATAGACTAGAATTGGGGATCTCGTAGACCATAAGAGAAATATGTACAATAAATAGCACCGTGGAAAGAAGAAGTGGGCGATGGTAGAGTGTAATACTTGAAAAAAAGAAATTGGAAGGTATTAGTCTTTGGCTAGAGATTTCTATTCATAAAAGGTGGAATAAATGGATTGATAAACAAAGGAGGATGTCATCAGTATAGACTTACAGCAATGGTACATATAATTATTTTTTCTATTTTCTTGTTGATGCATTTTCCTATTTCCTTTCGTCGATGACACGCTTCAAGTTTGTTTCGACGAATTCTTCAATGTAGCTTCTCAATGGGACGACGTTGATGTCATTCCATATTTTTATGCTGAAAAGTTCATTTTCTAATTCGCTTGGATCAATATAAATATTACGCAGAGCCGGATCAATGTCTTGATTATGTACGAAATAGCCGACTAGCCAGTTGTCCACGTGATCTTGACCATATTCAAGAATCCTGTAAAAAAAAATCTAAAGACAATGCCTTAAAATTACCAACTTATTTATCAAAATATTGCTTGGTTAATGCCAACGAGTTGACGATTAAGTTGAGGTCCTAGAACTCGTTGGTCCTTCCATCTCAGTCTATTTTGGTCAGCTTTGTGAATAATGTTTCTTTCTTTGATATTGCTTGCTCACATGATTGGACAATGAGATACAGGTTCTTCACCTTCTCTTTCCAGCATGCTTCTAATTGAGTGATCCATCTTTTGGAGGGGAGATCATGTGTCTTCTTTTCATTTATGCCATGTTGTTGACATGAAAGGAAAAAGGGATGACCGTGTCCAAATAGAAATTTTCTTCATTTTTTAAAACTGTCTGCAGAAGTTCGAGCAAGTTATGTGCCCTCTTTCCCAGAAAATCCATAATTTTTTACGTTTCCCAAGCCTCAGCAACCAGTTCCATTATTTTCTTGATATTTTTCTCCACATATCCTCTATGCGATGCGAGGAAGCTGGAGGATCCTTTTAACTTTGTTGCAGGGGTGGTAGGCTTGGCTATTTCCAAAGGACTAGCAAGCAATGGCATAGGAATCAAAGATTCCTCTAATTCCTTGATCCAGTCCTTTAGTCTAGCATTCTCAGCCTCAATGCCTCCAATGGAATCATCAAGATCATCTCTGGTTTCCTATGAATTCCAAATATTTGGGATGGATGCATGTTGGCAAGGTCAACTTCTGAACGATATTTTCCTTTCTTACTTTTTACATCTCTCCTTTCAATAATTATTTTTTTAGATTCTCTTTCAAAAACAACACTCTGGAATATGAAGGATTCATCTTCATAAAAAAATCCGGTATCAACTATGTCCATTGGGTAGCTATGTCGAATCACGTCTCCCGACCGATCAAGGTTGCAGAATATGCTATCTAGATCAGTGTCAAGTTCCATGTTCTCACTCTCAATTTCGGGCTCTTCCACCTCCCCTAAAATTATTTTTCTCTTCTTCTACATGGAAATCTTGTGAGAACTATAATTTTTAGGATGAACCTCCTCCATTTGAAGAACTTTGGGCTGCTTTGTTATTTTGGCAGGCCATTGGAGCAATGCTTTGTTACTGTGGTAATTTTGGTCCTCAGGTCCAAAGATGTTCATTGTATCTCCACAAAACTGATGTCGAGTTGGTGCCATTAGTTTATGAAAATGTTTGTTTGCTCCAGATGCTACTTGAAAATAAAAAAATGGAGGGGATAATATAAACCCCCCCTGAAATGTTGGTTCAATGCATGTGAATGGAAAATCTCCTCCAGATCTTCTCTTATTAATGACAATCTCTATGCGTGTTGTATGATGAGTTGTTAGAAGTAAAGCTTAATTATTGCATACTTAGAAGTGCGAAGGTGGTGGTTACAATGAAGAACACTTAAGGATTAGAGGTTTTTTGAACAAACCAAGCCGACAATGTGTGAATGACATTTGATGGTATTTGAAATTAACACTCAGAAGGGATAATAAATCCCTCCACAAATATTGGTTTAATTCATATTAATGGCATATATTCTCAAGCCTTTTTCCCATCAATGACAATTTACACAGCTCCTGCATGATGAGTTGTTAGCATTAAATATTACTAATTTCATATTTATAAACAAGAATATATATA
>JZKD02S1713061.1:21104-33988 GCA_000966675.3 Picea glauca
GTCTGGGGTTACAAGACCCACAGGTAACCAACAAGGCCTATAGGGCAAAGCTCTGGTTGAGATGGGTAAAAGACAAATCAATGTCATGGGAAAACCTATGGAAGGCCAAGTATGCACTGAACATCATCGACCAGGAGCAAATTCGGTTCATAGGAACAAGGGAGGGATCAACCAACTAGAATCTTGCTTGGTGAAATAAGAATTGGATCCAGAATCATAGCTTCTAGGAATTCAGAAATGGTAGAACAACAAGGTGCTGGCAGGATGCTTGGCAATAGGAACCCTGAATGAAAAATTCGGATAGGGAGGAGCTCCAACAGGAAATGATTGGGCAAGGCAAAACAAAAATCCATCAATACTGGAAGTAAAGGGATGGCAATGCTAGATGGAGGATCTGAGACAAGATTAATCCACAAAAAAGAGCCCAGATTGAAACAATAACGAAAGAGGTGGAGGAGGAACTGGGGAAAAGGAAAATTGGGGTCTAAGAAGATGATGACCAATTGAGGTGGGGTAGGAAAAATGGGGGCGAGTTCAACTTACAAGAAGCACGGCACTACATCACAGGCCAGGACCAAGAAAATACGGAGCAACAGTGGGAAAAGATTTGGAAAATCTCCCAATGGCCAAAAATCAAAATGTTTGAATGGCTAGTTCTACACAACCGAATTCTAACCTGGGAGAACCTCATGAAAAGGGGTTTCATAGGTCCTTCTTGTTGCCATCTTTGTCAAGTCAAGGAGGAAACAATTGATCACCTCCTTGACGAATGCAACTACACAACAGATATTTGGGATTGGGTGGCACGCATCTATCGCCAATCCAATAGGGTTTGGGGAAACATCAACGCAACCATAAAAAACTAGAATGAGAGTTACAACGAAAATGAAATAGTGAACCTTTGTTGGAATCTAACATCGGGGATGATCATCTAGGCAATATGGAAAGAAAGGAACCGACACATCTTCAGAAATGAAAGCCTACTGACAAAAAGGCTAAAGGATGCAATAATCTCTCAAATAAGAGAAACGGTGTAGAGTTGCAGCTGCAATTTTCAGACCAAGACTCTCACATCCTGGATTTTTTCCATATAAAAGAATGGTGCAACAACATACCTATAGGGCATGATCCATAACTTCAGATAGGAGCCCACAACTGGACTCCCCCTATGCCAGGGTTCCTCAAACTGAATTTTGACGAGGCGGAGAAAGGAAATCCAGGAGTGGCATGGGCAGGTGGAGTGATCAGAGACAGTGGTGGCAATATCATCCGCCTGTACGCTGGGAGCCAGGGAAACTCAACCAACAATGTGATGGAATTTGGAGCCCTAGAGCTTGGCCTTGAAATCTTAAGTTGCGAAAGGATGACAAACACCATCATGGAAGGAGACTCCACCCTGGTTATCAACACAGCGAAAAGACTCCCAAATGGCACCAGAGTGGGCAAGGTTCAACGACACTAGCGCCTTGCACACTCCCTACATAAAATCCAGGAGCATCTGAGAACTTTGAATACAGTGGAATTGCACTGGGTGCACAATTCAGCGAATGCTCTAGCAGCCAGGATCACCAACGAGGGGGTCAGCAAGGAAGACTTGGAACTAGAAGATACATGGATCAACATCCTAAGCAGGCAACTCAGAACAGACTGCAGCCATATGGTGGCAAAATATCATGAAGGCAGCTTAAGCATGGAAGGTCACATTGAGGAGGACATCGCAAGGCCTCGCAGAAGGTACGTGAGAACCAGGCAAACTATGATTTCCTAACACTCGACCACCAATTATCATGCAAGATCACACTAAGCAACATGAAGGCGATCGACAACAAGGCCAATATGCCAGTAAGAGTTGGGGAGGAAGCACAAGTGAATGACCAGGCAACAAGTCACATGCAACGAATGACATAAGACATGAGGGGCTGGTGATAACCAGGAGCGATCCACCAGGCCCAAGTACAGGTATGGGGAGAAGCAGAGCCAGATCACAAGCGAGTAAGGACAGTGAATGCATAGGGATAAAGGTTGAACCATCATGATCATATGAGCCTTAACAAAAAAAAATGATGGCAACGCTCACCACCGCGGGAAAACCATGATAGGAAGTACATGCGCGCTGTGAGGGAATTCCAATAAGAAGAGTGACAACATGAATAGACGTAAACAAAAGGAGTGCAACAACAAGGGTTATTACAGTTCCAAGGGTAAGGAAAGTAAGAATACCTATGAAGGGAGGTACAGACCGAGTAACCAGAACAGGAGCTACGACATGAAAAGCGGCATGGCGCGACTGAAGCAAATGCAAAGGAAGAGGAACCCCCTTGGGAAGGAAGTCCTGAATAGTTCGCGGTGGTTAACAAGAATGGAGTGGGCAATGAAAGATGTAGAGGACACCTTCCACACTCTGGTTACGCAGAAGGGGAAGGCGACCATAACCTAGTGGGAAAAGGAATTAAAGGACAAGCGCAAAGGTAAAGCATGGGATGCATTGGAATAAGAAGCAGACTGGGTTACTGATCCGGGGGCCACGCGACCCAGGGAAACCCTCTACCACAAAATGGTGGAGATGGCCTGGCTAACCAAGATGATAATCGAGAAAGTGAACTCAGAAAAGGAAGAAGCCAGACAGGAGGATAACAAGGAAAACAAGACAATGCTGGACGAGATCCTGCGGTGCCTCAACAGTCTGGAAACTATTATCAAACTATTAGTAGAGGTAGAGAAGGAACAAAAATGCAAGCTGGAGCGGTTAGCGGCCCAGTTCCACCTTTACCTACGCTATTTCCATCACATGGACATCATGCCAGTTTATGGACATGGCGCGCCAACCCAAATCAGGAAGACTTGCACGATCTCCCAGAAGGAAGATAACAAGAGCCAGGCAGATGGAAGGAAGGAGCACCCCCAGGTGCTGGAACACCTCATAGTTCCAGCTTTGTTAATTGGTAATCTATTGGCAGTAATGTCAGGCGTAGTCAGGTTAGCTCAGATCTATTACTCATTCTGGTTTAGGGGGATGTTTTAGTTTCTTTCTTTTATGTCTGTGTCCTTTTTTCAAATTGGGTATGGAAGGTCTGGTCTAGTTTTCCTCGGTGGCAGACCAGTGCCATCCATCCCAACTATCAACTTGTGCAACTAGGGACCCCCTAGTCTGGTTTCCTTCTAGGCAGACCAGGATCCCCACTTTTTGTATCATATTCCTTTTTAGTAATATAGATTCCTACACCCACTTACAAAAAAAAAGATAATCTGTACCGGGGTCTTAATAAAATGTGTACGCTTCGGTATTGTATAACAGTGTTGTTGTGAAATTGAAAACGTTTTACAAATTTTTATATCCAATCGATGTTTTATGAATTAAGAAAAGCAAGGCTTCCTAAGTATTATTTATTATGCATCGTCGAGCACTGAAGAAATTTAAGAAATGACGATTTCCATATAAACCAATGATTTTTCCATTTTAAACTCAACGGTGCACGTTGTAATAAATGTGCCTCGGTGCGTGTTTCGGTAAAATGTGCACTGTCGAACGCGAAAAGGATTTTTGATAATATTTCAAATTGAAATAAAGCGGTGTTGTTTAAAAATAAATACGATCCAGTGTGTTTACTGTGTAAAGAGTGCATCGGTCACTGCAAAGGTGTCTTTTAAAAACAAAAAACCGACAACAACATGACGGTTGAGGATCCAATGCAATGAGTGGTTTCATTGAAACGGATATGAAACACCCATATATAAATAACCAAACCCTATAAAGAAATTGTGCGTAAAAAAAATTCTTCTTCTGAAATATAGAAGGGGAAAACGAAAGAACAGTGAGGAAATTAGGGCTTCCAACATTGAAGGTAAGTATGAAACATTTATTTATTTATTTGGGAATGCACTGAAAATTGTTTGAATCAAATAAGATAATGATCAATATGATTAATAGAATGAAATCATATACTTGAAATTTCTCCTCTACATATTTCTATGTGTTCTACAGTAGTCCCCCTCGAATTTGGGTCTTAAAAAAAACCCACCCACTCAAAAATCTTTGCAGATAAATCTATGTTGCACAGATATCTTCTTTAAAATTTGGCAAACAATAAATAAATGAATAGGGTTTTCCTTTATAAACACAAAAACTCAATTTTCTGCTCACTTTTTCGTTGTATATTTCAACACATTGATGATAAATGCATACAATTTTTTTTTCTTCAGAAGTTACAGTTTTCGGTGTGTTATTGCATGTGTAGCACACTGGTGCGTTATTCATAATGCACTGGTGTGGTATGCATAACGCACCGATTTATTTTTGTAATAAATTTCAAAGTATTGATAGTAAGCACTCGTTATTTTTCTAACTTGCTTCAATCGATGCGACAAACAGTTTGTAATGCACTGGTGTGACGTTTAATTAATAACACACTAGGGTGGTGTGTAAGTAAAAACGCACTGTAAGACAATTACATTTGCATAATGAAAATGCAAACATCTGTATTTAAAGTTTGTGGAGGTTTTCCTTTGCAAAGGTAAAAATGAAGGTCAGTCTTTGATGCTTATCTCAATTAAACGCACTAGTGCGTTTCTTTTTTCATGTGGTTCATGACACTAAACATCGAAAGCTCGCTACTTCCATGTAAACCTCCCTGGAATCCATGAGAGAACATAGGGAGGGCGGCTATTTCAGAATATCTCATTTAAGGGCATAACATGTCACTTATAAGGAATTGAACCTGGGTGGGGAGGGTAACAATCATTCGTCCCAACCACCCACGCTACATCCAATGAACTGGTGCATTTTGTTTATACATATGCACCAATGCATTTTCAAATGATAAAGCGCACCAATGGGGGAGAGAGGGAAGGGGATACAGTGAGTGAGAGAGGGAGGGGGATATAGAGTGAGGGGGAGAGAGGGGTTGATGCAAGAGAGAGGGGGGAATATAGGGAGAGAAGGGGAGGAAAGGAGGAAGAGAGTTAAAGATGGGCTAAGCATCAAATTGACATTTTGTATGTTCAAGGAGGATATTTTCAGGGATCGAGTAACGCTTTCAGATTTTGTAAAGCTAGATTGAGATTTCTTGTATAGCTAGACAGAAAAAAACAATGATATTGTAGAAAAAAGAAATGTGTTTTTAAGTGTGTCATCAAGTTGTAAAAATTATTCGAAGTTATTTTTTTAAGTTAAATTGTTCTATGCTACCCAAGATGATGACTTTTTGTTCAAATGTTGGAAAAAAAGAATTATAATATCAAATGGCCAATTCTTTAGATTCCAACATTGCCTTGTTACATATCTTTGGAACTCCTTCAAGTTCTCTCACACTGATTGCAGTACGTCTAAATTTTATTGATAATTCAATTATCTCATTGAATATATGTTATGTATGCAAGTGTAGTTCCCACTACGTCCCGAGTCACCTATTCAATTCCCACCTATTCAATTCCCACTACGTCTCGAGTCACCAATTCAAAACCTCGACAATAACACTAGTTCTTCAAATGTTGGGGATGAAGACAATGATATAGAGGTTGGTATGGATGATTTCTTGCGGGATACCCAGGCCATGGAGGGAATGCTGTTAGATGCATTCCAACAAAATGAACTAGGGGATGACGTTGATGTCGTAGATAACTTCTACGAAAACCTGAAATCTGCGTCCACCACCCTTATATTTGGTCTAGTATAGGAGTCTGTAAGGTCTACCCAGTTAGGGAGAACAATGTTACTGTACAACTTGAAAGCAATGTACGGTATGCCAGATGCGTGTTTCATGGCACTTTTGAGGTAACTAACTATTAAGTCCCCTAAATTTTTAAGAATTTTGTCACACATTGAAGGAAGAAAAGAGTTGATTTTATTCATGCTTAATGATAGTGTAAATTTCTATTGCCCACTAATTGCAGGTTATTCAAAAATAAGGTACTTCCAAGTGATAATCGTTTGCTCGATAGCTGCACAAAGGCAAAGCAAATGTTGAAAATGTTGGGTGTTGAGTACATATCATACCATGCATGTCCAAATGATTATATTCTATACATAAATGAATATGTAGACAAAGACATATGTTCAGAATGTGGGCATGGCATGTACCATAAATAAAAAAACAGGGGTAAGGCACATGGTCCTCCTCATAATATATTGATGCACATGCCTATAATTCCAAGGATTCAAAGGCTCTTTTGTTGCAAACAATTATCCATGTTGCAAGGGTGGCATGCCTCACATAGAAGTGAGTCAAGAGTTATGCGAATCCCAATAGATTCAATAACCATGAAGCATATAGAGGATATATGGACCAATAAATTCAAGGATGAAGTACAAAGCCTTTGATTGAGCCTAGCTATGGATGGAGTTAACATGTATTCCCTCCAAAACACCCACTATCCCATTTGGTCAATGGTAGTGATCAATAACAACATCCCCCCATGGTTGTCCGTGAAGAATGAACATCTTATGTTGGCTCTTATAGTCCCAGGTAGAAGACAAGTGAAGAGAATGGATGTATACCTCCAACCACTGTTTGGTAAATTTAAGCAATTATGGGAAGGGATACATGTATATGATATATTAAGGCCCATTCCAATGGAGAGGTCTTTTATGTTGTATGGCATATGTGTGTACACCACACACGATTATCTAGGACTAGAAGTTTGCTCCGGTAAGCATGTTCATCGATTTGTTTATATCTGTAATTTTATTTGGCATACTTCATTTGGTGCAACTATATTTTTGACACTAACATGTTATGTATGTGTTAACATCACAGGTCTTGTAACAAAAGGGTATCATGGATGTAAATGTTGTGGACCTTCTATAAAGGCTAGGTGGTCTAATGACCTACTGAAGTTGGTGTATGATTGTTCGAGGGTATTCCTCCCAGAAGACCACCCTTATAGAAGAGTTGCATCTGCTTTCAATGGTAAACCAGAGAGAACATAAAGACTTGAAATAATGACACCGACGTATTGGAATAAGGTATATGAAACAGAGAAGGAGAAGGAAATGGCATAATTCTTTGATTCAAATGGGGAACCTATGTTTGATGATCTTGAATTTTTTGACACCTATGTTGAGAAAATGCCCATTGGGATGAAAAGGAAATCTGTATTTTATGAGCTTCCATATTGGGAGCATCTTAAGATTGACAACTTACTAGATCCCATGCATATATTAAAAAATATTCCACTTCTTCACGGAGGCACATATCATGTTATAAAAGCGACACAATGGTTTTCAAGAGAGACCTTATCGCTTTGAATACTAAAAAGAGACATTGGCCAAGTAATGAAACTAGAGGAGAGGATGGTCCGTCTTGGTCTTTTAAAGAAGGTGATGTTCCATGGATTTTGAAGAAATATGATCCTTTTATGGTGAAGGATGTTATATTGGGTGTGAAGGCACCTTCTTGATATGGGTCGACTCTATGATGTTGCTTCACTATAGATGGGAATTTGTTGGGGTTGAAATCACATGACCATCGAACCTTCTAAGGGTATGTATGTTGAATACATGATTCTTCTAGTTCTATATTGACGTCGGTAAAAATATGTTCTGCACTCACAGTTTAATGGTAATTAATGATGTGTGTGTTTATTTTGTAGTGTCATTATCCTTTGTTTGTGTGTGGTTGTGTGAACCATGACTTCCCCTAGGACTTGGGATGTGCCATATCGAAATTATCTACATTTTTACGTTGGATCACACCAATGGAGATTCATATGGCTAGCATTCCACGATGGCGCTGAGAGATACCTAAGATTGTTTGTATGTTTGACAAGGAAATGCCCACGAGTTTTATGGACTTGCAAGTCCATATTCTAATTCACCTACCTAATGAGGTTGAGTTAGCTGGGGTGCTCTCATGTTGTTGGATGTTCTTCTTAGAGAGGCACATGAAAAAATTGAAGGGGTTTGTTTGACAAAGGGAAAAACCGAGGGGATTTGTGGCAGGGGGGTACATAGTATACAAGTCGTTCTATTATGCCAATGAGTACATCAAGAAAATTGACAACGTAGAAGGGGTAGTCATTTGGGATGACCATCAAGATGAGGACTGTTGGTACAGGGGCAGACCTAGGGTTTAGTGCTTCAATAATGTACCAACAAAACCCTAACTACCGACCCTTTAGGTAACACCTGTGAAGCAGATGAAGTCTTACCCGAGGTAGAGGCAGGGGCAATTGCATGACTCATATGTCCGCAACCCTAGCTGGGACATATATCTGTGATTGTAACACCTTAACAACGCACTTAGAAGTTATAAATCATTAGTATTTAGCCTTAATTTACAGTGCAGGTAAACCCTAACAACAGATCAACGCAGTATTCACCCAGATCTACTATATTTAAGCACTAAGCACATTCACATAGGTTAGATATAGCATTCATTCATATCATTCAACACTAAGCTTATCATATCAGATTCATCTAAGCATACGTCAATGCACTAAGCATTAGTCATATGAACAATGAAACAACCATAATGCACAAAGCAACCATAACACAGGATATACGTGGTTCACCCCCATCCTGGGGCTACGACCACTGACTCTTCTTATCTTTTATTGTCTTCTGTCAATCTTCTACATGCACAGAGCCACAAGATCCTACTCTGCATAGGACAGGAGATCTACGCGCACTTCGCTAGATCCTCCTTCCCCGAGCTAGATTATAGCACAAAGCCTTTACACAGTCTGTTACAATCACTTGCACTTAGCTCTGCAAGTTTTCAACATAGCATGCACAAAGCATTTACAATTTCCACTCGACACTTTGGCTAGGTACCAAGCCTCTCTCTCCTTTCTTACATTGCCTAGACTTCTATTTATACATTACAAAAAGGGACTAAACATGGGTAAACCCATGGGCCGACATCCCCATACCCGTTACATAAGCCCAAAACCCAAAAATCCCTAAACAAGGGACCAAGATCCCGCGATATCCGCTTTGACTTGCGCTCCGCCTTCAACAGCCTGTCGAAGTCCAAAAATAGGTTCAAACATGACCAAGGATCCTCAAAACTTGGTCAAGGGCCAACATGCCCCCAACAGTCACTCGTGACTCGTCCTGAGTCACTCTAGTTTGGGTAGCTTTGCTTCAAAAGCATCGAGCCTGGCTCGAGCTACTTCGATCTATTGCTACACTAGGGGCCTCCTGCTTGACGAACTCTTGGATAACTGCTTCATTGACAGGTCCCTCTAAGTGTTGTTGGACTGCAGTGACTACTTGTTCCAGCTCTGATCCTCGGCCTTCAATCTCCTCAAACAATTGGCACGCTTCATCCTGGACTGGCTGGAGTTGCTGAGTCACTTCCATGACTTTGATCTGTATGGTGTGGACCTGCTGTTGTGCAATGCGTTGTTCCTAGGATCGCTTCATCCTTTGAACTGCTGACAGGAGCTCCAACTACGCTTGTACTGTCACTGCTTGCTGCTTTGCCTCTTGGAGTTGTGACTCCAGTGCCTTTAGTTTAGGGTCTTTAGTAAGTCACTCATAGGTTTGTGCACTTCTACTGCTAAGTTGTTTACATTCCAGACCAAATGCCATGATCCTCTCAACTACACTCTAGGCAGTGGCTTCTCTTTGGTCTCGCATGTCCTGTGGGGTACTTGGCATTGTTTGTAGCTGTAGGTCTATGATTATCTATTGAAGCTATTGGATAGCTTCCGCAAGCTGCGCTACTTGATGCTCCACTAGTTCTTTTGCATTTTGCTCTAAGTCTGTCACAGAGCGAAGTGCTCTGCTGATTGCTTCTTTGACTCTGAGCTGCTTTGCGAGCAACTGCTCTTTCTCTTGCTTGACTTGTGCTCTCTCCTCTTCGAACCTGGTGTGGAGGTCATCCTTCTCCTGCTGCACAACTCGACATTGCTCTACCACTTCCTGTTGTGCTTGCTTCAGGGCCACCGTGGTCTGTTCTTTCTCTTCTTGTGCTCGACGAAGGCGAGCTTCGGTCACATCAACTATTCTACAGAGTTGGGCAGGCTCATCTCCCAACTCTGGTTCTTCTGATGGCAGGGGTGCAGTGGATACTACGTAGCTGGAGTGAAGGGCTTGTTGTACGCCTCTTAGTTCTGTCTCAATTTTTTCATACATGACTACTTGCTTGGCTTCAATGTTTTGCATAATATCCTGCGAAGCGTATGATACGGCTGCGATGATGAAGTCGAAGTCATCGAGCGTGAGCATAGTCCGTAACTTAGTTTTGGTGGATTTGGATTTCTTCCGAGAGGTAGGTTTCGTGGGGGTAACCTTTCTTTTCTTAGAGGGAACAACCTCATCAAAAGGATCCCTAGGCGGTTTTACTTTGCCTTGCTTCTACTGATATTCTTTACCATTGGTCTCTTCTTTATCTACTTCATCATTATCTCCTCGTCCAGGTGATCCTGAAGCAGTTTCGTCTGATGCACTGCTCAGGTTTTGTACCTCTTCTATCTTCTTCCTTCTGCTAGGTCCATGTGTATCATGCTCTTCGTTAGTGGCCTCTGAGTTGCCAATTAGTTCAGGATCAGACATTTCTGCGGGGTCAGAAGGGTTAAGGAGCTCTGCAGACCAGTCCTTAGTTATCTCTTTGAGTTTTTCCTTTGTGAGCTTATAGTATGACTGAAGCTCTTCTTTATGCTTGTCTGCACGCGCAATGATGTAAATGAAGTGTCGATCTACGCAGAACTTCATGAGGGCCCTGAACTAGGGTAGGGTGTTCGAAGTCATACGAGGGACAACCCCAATAGCCCACTTTAACTGGAGATTGTATGTGTGGAATATCACGTTCGACTGCCATTTTTTTCCCATATCGCTCGAGTACCAGAGCATGGTGAACTTCACAGCGAGTGGCTCGAATGGCTCAATGTCTGGGAAGGTCGCACCTTCCGGCATCTCCCAAGCAGTAAATGCTATGAGGATCAACAACCAGCTTAAATGGAACTTATAGCCCTGATCCTGAGCTTCACAACAATCCAATTCTAGCTGGTTGACTAAGTACTTCGCCCAGTTCATTTGGAGTCCTTCTACACATTTTTCGACGAGGTCAACAACAAACCATGTGACCTGCGTAGGTCTGTTCTTTCTGACTAGATTTCACACGATCATCTGGCATGCCAAGCACACTGCGCCATTCTGGATGGAGGCTACCTTGTAGCCTCACGTCCCATTTTCTACGTCGTTGTAGGTATCATTAATCCTCTGTGCCAGGGCACAATCTGTGACCTTCCATGGGTAGAAGTCTTGTGGGTTTGGTCCCTGCATGCTCAATCCGGTGATCCTATGGGTCAACGTCGGATCGACTATGATCTAAAAATGAAGAAGACTTGTATTCTTGAAATTATTTGCAAGATTTAATTCATGTGTTAAAATGCAAATGGATCAATTTTGCAACACAACTTTTTTATAGAAATTACTCATTCAAGATGCATATAAACAACAACAATAAACAATGAACAGAAAACACATAACACATCAAATGATAAAGGAGTTCACCCCTCTCTTGGGCTACATCTCCTGGTCCAGCTTCCAATGGATCTTTTGTATTATTTGCTCAAAGTGCTCAAAAATGTGCTTTACAATGCTCTAAATGCCAAATAGATGACTCCAATGGCTTCAGAACGTCCAAAAACCCCTAGCTGGGCTTTCTCGACACCTCGTTTGGCCAAAAATTGAAGAAGATAGGCTTCCTGGAAGTTCCCCTTCAAACTTGCTATCTCTGGATCGCCAAAATGCACCCTTGTTGCCTCAACCTAGCCCCCACGCGCATTTATGTGGAAAAACCCAACACCGGGCGCAACCGCACAAATGGTGAAAACTGTAGGACGGTTATGGACGCACCTAGCCCCTAACCACCAAGGCCGTGGTCATGTGGCCCATGTGACCACGCACAAACGCAAACAGGGCTCCTTCCCAAAAGAAAATAGATAATGGACAAGTGACGGTCGTTTTAAACCAAAATCCAAATCCAAATCGCGCGCGTGCCAATGGTGACAAAGGGTCATATGTTATGGTATATACGACCGGGGGCTGGGGCTAAGCCCCAACCCGGACCCCCGTGCCAACCATACACCAACTCAAACTTAAATACTTTCAAACCCATTACATAGTAAGAACTACTATGGTGGCGCATTGGCAGCGCGGACTTTGCAAAGGCTTTGCATGTGGGTGGAGGTCACGGGGTCGAATCCGGTGGACTCCAAATAAATTTTATACAACCAACCAATAACAGGGTGCCACGTGGCACCAAACCATTGAACGAAATATGCCACGTGTCAGCAGACTATTCGTCCACATCTGCCAACCAATGAATGCCACATGCCGTACGGTCCTGCCAATTCAGCTCTGCCACATGTCGTACAGACATGCCACATCAACATTCGTATGGATTGTACGGACTGTATAGTCAACATCCATATGGACTATACAGTCAACATCCCTTTTTTTTGCCTATTTGACGTTTTGAACATAACGCGATATGTCTCTCATCTGACATTCGTTTGAATGCAAACGAGTTGTGTTGGGTTCGTGACGACGAGGCCTACGCTCCTGTTCAATTTGAAGCGATTCCGAGCACTTTGAATTTTGAGCAAAATTTGATCCCCTGGATCACACCTCCCCATTGGAAAGCTTTTGGACCTCCAAAAGACTATTTTCAGTCTATCTGAAAATGAGGGTATAGCTCCCTCACCTTTCCAACCTCAATCCACTTGGATTTGTACCTTTAAGACCAACTCGAAGATACTCCACATTTCCTCGTTTTGAAGTTCGCATTCTCCTATCAAGGATTGTGTCTTCATGCAGTTCTGTAAGATATTCTAGGGAAAAATCATTTATAGAAGGAATCTGAACATGCTCTCCTTGATCATCAATCAAAGGAGGCTCATACAATTTCAAATTCTCAACATTAACAACTGCATAC
>JZKD02S1713061.1:39072-58994 GCA_000966675.3 Picea glauca
GGTGGAGAAGCACCATTCCCTCCATTTCCATTTGGAGTTTTATCACCACTATCTCCCTTGTGCTTTGAAGGGTTGGAGCCTTCACCTTGCAACCTTGTATTCCTTTCCATCAATAGTTTCATCATTTCTCTCATTTTCATGACAACCTTTCTGAGATCTTCATCTTCAATAGGAATATGTTCATGACTCTCTTCATGAGCCATACTTTGTGAATGCCTCCTTGAAACTTGCGGTGATGATATAATCTTCCTTCTTGAAGGATGAGAACTTGGCTCTACAAGTTGAACTTCTCCTCTTGTGAGTTTCAACCTTGTGAGCATCAGAAAACAAAACACTTGCAAATAATCAAGTCTTCAAAAACCTATGCTCTGATACCAACTTGATCTAAAAATGAAGAAGACTTGTATTCTTGAAATTATTTGCAAGATTTAATTCATGTGTTAAAATGCAAATGGATCAATTTTGCAACACAACTTTTTTTATAGAAATTACTCATTCAATATGCATATAAACAACAACAATAAACAATGAACAGAAAACACATAACACAACAAATGATAAAGGAGACACCCCTCTCTTGGGCTACATCTCCTAGTCCAGCTTCCAATGGATCTTTTGTATTATTGGCTCAAAGTGCTAAAAAATATGCTTTACAATGCTCTAAATACCAAATAGATGACTCTAATGGCTTCAGAATGTCCCAAAACCCCTAGTTGGGCTTTCTCGGCACCTCGTTTGGCCAAAAATTGAAGAATATAGGCTTCTTGGAAGTTCCCCTTCAAACTTGCTATCTCTGGATAACCAAAATGCACCCTTGTTGCTTCAACCTAGCCCCCATGCGCATTTATGTGGAAAAAACCAGCACCGAGTGCAACTGCACAAATGGTGCAAACTGTAGGATGGTTATGGGTGCACCTAGCCCCTAACCGCCAAGGCCGTGGTCATGTGGCCCATGTGACCACGCGCAAACGCAAAACAAGGCTCCATCCCAAAAGTGAATAGATAATGGACAAGTGGCTGTCATTTTAAACCAAAATCCAAATCCAAATCGCGTGCGCGTCAATGTTGAGAAAGGGTCATATGTTACGGTATATACGACCGGGGGCTGGGGCTAAGCCCCAGCCCGGACCCCGCGCCAACCATACACCAACTCAAACTTAAATAATTTCAAACCCATTACATAGTAAGAACTACTATGGTGGCACATTGGCAGCGCGGACTTTGCAAAGGCTTTGCATGTGGGTGGAGGTCACGAGGTCGAATCCGGTGGACTCCAAATAAATTTTATACAACCAACCAATAACAGGGTGCCACGTGGCAGCCCACGACTGGGCCACGTGGCACCAAACCATTGAACAAAATATGCCACGTGTCAGAAGACTATTCGTCCACATCTACCAACCAATGAATGCCACGTGCCGTATGGTCCTGCCAATTCAGCTCTGCCACATGTCGTATGGACATGCCACGTCAGCATCCGTACAGACTGTACAATTAACATCCCTTTTTTTTGCCTGTTTGACGTTTTGAACAGAACACGATATCTCTCTCATCCGACGTCCGTTTGAACCCAAATGAGTTGCATTGGGTTCGTGACGACGAGGCCTACACTCCTGTTCGATTTGAAGTGATTCCGAGCCCTTTGAATTTTGAGAAAAATTTGATCCCTTGGATCAAACTATGATGCGTATGTTTTTCCATAGATAGCTGCGATGGTAGCATGATAGCATGAGCTTAACACATGCATTAACCTCCTGGTGCGTTCCAAAATGTGGAATCTTCATCACATTCAAGATGGTGGACTGTGCGAGGTTCATAGTCCATGGTTGGGGGATTATCCTCGAGTTCTTCCCCTTCGTCCTAGTTAAGTATCTGTGAGGGGGGAGCATACTGTGGTTCTTCTGGTCCCATAGGTTGAAGTCGTTGAATTTTAATGTCGCGATCTTATCCTGCTATGTTCTAACTGCACGTATCCTGTTCGAGAGGTATGCAGTAACTAGGGTGTAATCGAAGTCTCTGGGGACATTGTCACGACTCACCGCGCCAGCCAAAGGCATGATGTAGTTAGGCAGGATAGCCGGGATTAACTTCACATTCTCCAAGTCATCTTGATGCTTGGTTCTTTTCTCGGTTACAACTGGGGATGGTCCAGATCCTCGAGTAGTCGACGGAGAGGCTTACACTCCTCTCGTCAATGAAGCTTGAATCCCCGCGGACATTAATTTTTCGGCCATTAGATCGATTAAGACTTCTTCTACACACTTTTAAGCTATGCTGAGTTCGTCCGACATACACGCTCTCGATTGGATAACTCAGGTCGATGAATGAATGCTCAATGCAATAGATCGGGTGGTGAAATCTCAGTAAACACAACGCAATAGCAATGAGTTGGCTTGGATACAATTCACAAAAGTGTTTTCGGTGCAACCGTCGATGAAATAAGTATACATCAATGTAACGAATCTATCCAACGGATGAGAGGCCTTCATCAATGAAGTTCTGTCTGTTGTGGCGCGGTCCCAACGGTCCGATGATGAGCTTTCTGGTCATAACTGTTGTTCTAACCATTCGGGGGCGTCGGTCTAACGGTCATAATGCCTCCAACGGTTATATTGCTTCGCCATGGTGAAGTGTCGTGTTGCGCTGTTCTGATATCCCGACGAAGTTCCAGTTTTGCAAACCTTCCTTCTGCGAAGTCCCCTCTGGGAGCTTTTGCAACTTTTCTATCTTTGTTCTCTTCTTAGTGAGCTTTCTAGCCTTCTTCCATTTGATATTCGTCTCGATATTCCTCTTTCCATATTGATTCTTATCTCCTTTTGGCATAGTAATTTCGCATTATTGAGATTCTTTCATAGGGTTCAAGGGCAATACTTCTTCTTTGTCTTGGGTAGGTGCTCCAGTCTTCTGTGAGTCTTCTTGTGTTCTTTCAATTTCGACATCCAAGTTTCTGGTTCTAAACAGCTTCGATCTGTTCTCCTGTTCTTTAATTAAGTGCGCTATCCTCCTAGTCATGAAATCTTTTAATTCTTGCTTCTTCTATTCTAAGACTTCCTCTTCTTTTCTTCTGGCTTGATCCTTCTCAATCCAGGTTTTTCCTAGTAACATAACAAATGGGGCGTTGTTCTCAATAAATTTAACAACCTCAAAATCTTCCTCTATCGAAGTTCCATGAGCACTCATATATATCTGGGTGAGTCTTCCACATAGGGTTATCAACTTTCCTCTAAATAATCCTATTCCTCCCAATGAAGGAATCATAACAGGCTTTCCTAAAATTTCCCAGGTTCTTTCTGTCATGATATTCACCTGTGTTTCCTCATTTAGAACACAGTCAATGTCGAAGTCTCCTATTCTTGTTTCTATGCTCTCTTTTTCTTTGAAGATCTCTGATAAGTTGACATTTATGTGATCATTCAGGGTTTCTTTCATTTGTAGCAATACATTCTCTGATTCTTTCTGGGCTTCTTCCATGGTCTTAGTTTCTTGGCCTTCCTCAAGGTTTTCTGGTCTCATGTTCATTCTTTCAAGCTTAGCAATCATTCTAGGGAAATCCAAAACTTCATGGTCCATAGCTTTACAACAAAGGCAAGTAGGACATCTACCAGGGCATTCCTTAGCAACATGTCCCAATCTTCTGTAACTATAGCAAAGAGTTAATCCTCTCTTTCTCTTGAACGATCCCCAACCTTTCTTGTAGCACGCACTAGGAACATAATAACTAACCTGCAAAAAAATCTTTTTAGGCTCTTGCATCCATTTTTTAGTCCAAACATTCTTTCTATGCATAGGAATAACATATCTTTCATTATTTCTATCAGATCTATTCATATAAATCTTCTTTCTTCTAGCTGTGCCCTAGTTTTCAAGCTAGGACAAAATTTATCAAACATACCTAGATCCATACTTTTGAAACAAAAATTTCCACTTATCTTACTTTTATCAAAGCACACAACTTTCAGATCTTACCTCTTAAATAAAAAAGTTTCACTGATCTTACCTCTTTTCTTCAGATTTGCCTCCTTTCTTAGCACATAGCTTCACAGTCAAGTAGAATATTGTGCACTAGGGAAAAAGATCTATGCACATAACTCTCTCTTTTCTTCAGTTCCCAACAATCACAGTTTCAGGTCCCGACAATGAAACCATTTGTTGGCACAGGGGCAGACCCAGGGTTCAATGCTTCAACAATGCACCAACAAAACCCTAACTATCTACCCTTTCGACAACACCTGCGAAGCAAATAAAGTCTCACCCGAGGTAGAGGCAGGGGTGGTTGCAGGACTCAGATGTCTGCAACCTTTGATAAGACACATATTTGTGATTGTAACACCTTAACAGAGCACTTAGCAGTTATAAATCATTAGTATTCAGCCTTAATTTATAGTGCAGGTAAACCCTAACAACAGATCAACGCAGTATTCACCCAGATCTACTATATTTAAGCACTAAGCACATTCACATAGGTTAGATCTAGCATTCATTCATATTATTAAGCACTAAGCTTATCATATTAGATTCATCTAAGCATACATCAGTGCACTAAGCATTAGTCATATGAACAATGAAACAACCATAATGCACAAAGCCACCATAACACAGGATATACGTGGTTCACCCCCAGCTTGGGGCTACGTCCACCAACTCTTCTTCTCTTTTATTGTCTTCTGTCAATCTTGTACATGCACAGAGCCACAAGATCCTACTCCGCATATGACAGGAGATCTGCACGCACTTTGCTAGATCCTCCTTCCCCGAGCTAGATTACATCACAAAGCCTTTACACAGTCTCTTACAATCACTTGCACTTAGCTTTGCAAGTTCTCAACATAGCATGCACAAAGCATTTACAATTTGCACTCAACACTTTGGCTAGGTACCAAGCCTCTCTCTCCTTTCGTACATCGCTTAGACTTCTATTTATACATTACAAAAAGGGACTAAACATGGGTAAACCCATGGGCCGACATCCCCATACCCGTTACATAAGCCCAAAACCCAAAAATCCCTAAACAAGGGGCCGAGATCCCGCGATCTCCGCTTCAACTTGCGCTCCGCCTTCGACAGTCCGTCGAAGTCCCAAAATAGGTCAAACATGACCAAGGATCCTCAAAAATTGGTCAAGGGCCAACAAGGAGAAAAGGGAAGGGGATCTACTCCAAATGAATGGAAAAAGGCGCTTGATAAAGAGTAATTCAATTATATTTTTTCAATTTAGTACAAATAAATTTTTTACATTGAAGCTGATAATATATTTTTCATCCCATGTTATTTGTTTTGAATTATTTTATACATCAACGAATTTAGAAATTTTGATGCCATCGATAAATTCGTTCTTTAAGTTGATAATATATATTTGATCTCATGCTATTTGTTTTGAATTTTTGTATACAACAATGAATTTTTAAATGGATGCCATCAATAAATTCGTTCTTTACAACGTGGAGGCAATGCGACCATGGGTCGTGTTGTATGAAGAGAAAAGAAGGAAATGGGACAGTGACAATAAAACATTTATAGGATTGAATGGTAGAAACATGCCTTATCCTGATCATTTAAAAGAAAACATGCCAAAAATATATCCCAATAGTTGGGTGGCTGACTAGATACATGAGAAATATGTAGTGTCCAGACATAACCCACGTGGAGAAGATCTATATGCACTAAACATAGGGATCGGGTGCAACAACTTTGTAATAACCTACAACAACCCAATTTGATTAATTGTTTATCATAGTTTTTAATTTAAATTTAATTAATGACTAAAATAAATTAATTGGGAGGTTAATACTCAGTTGGGCAGTTTGGGCAAGTACAAGAATAAGTGAACCAAGGGTTGAATAAACTAACCTGCAGGTGGAGGTATGTATTTTACCAGTTGATATGTTGTCATTATGTTGTCGTTATTATTATTATTATGTTGTTGTTGTTAGTACATTGTTATTGTTATTATGTTGTTGTTTATTCTTGGTATAAGAAAATCATGAAAGAAAACAATAATTTAAATTGCAGATTATTTCAGTAGGAAACAACAAAATAGATATTTATTTATTTGAGTCCTGAAAAATAGGTAGGCCTTACAAATGGAATTAGAGCCCGGTTTCAAAATTGAAACCTGGACTTAACCACCCACATAACCGTATAATCTTCTCCCAAACCCCTAACCTACATCCTAGAAACCCTTTATTTACAACCCATAAAACCTATGAAGACTACCCAAAAGTTACAACCCATAAAACCTATGAAGACTACCTAGAAGAAACCTGTTCCAACCACATGTACTAATCTTCACCTGCACCTCCGTAGACAGAAAATCAACAGAGTTAGATTCAGAAATATTGTAAAATAAACAAAATATTATGAAATGTATATGTACTAATTACTATATACAAAAGGAAACCAAACAAAAGACCCACCCAGTCAAGTATGGAAGGTGTGCTATACTGAACATCAATGGCATTTCTGCCACTTATTATCTCCAAAAGTAGAATTCCAAAGTTGAAGACATCATTATTTAGTACTAAGGTTCCCAGGCGTGATGTAACTCGGATCCAAGTATCCTATCGTACCAGCAGGGGGTGTTGAATTAAGCTTAATATCCTCAACGTGGCACCTCAGAGAAAGACCAAAATCACTAAGCCTTGAATTCTAATTTTCATCAATTAAAACATATGAGGACTTGATGTCTCGATGAATTACAGGTGGGATTGCACTATGCAATGTCATAATAGCCTTAGAAATATGCAAAGACAAGTGAACTCTTTTAGGCCAACTGGGTGATTGAGGATCATAGTGCAAAATATCATGGAGTGTCCCATTGCACATAAACTCTACTGTCCCATTGCACATAAACTCTACCACTAAGAGCCTTTCCTTTGTATCATGGCTGAAATCTATTAAATTAACAAGCCTTGGACTGTGGTTTGGATAGGATTTCAATCTCGTTCTCAACTGCACTGTCATCTTGTAAAATTTGGAGTCCAGATGAAGATTTTTTTTTTTGATAGCCACAAGGGTACCATCTCCTAGAACACCCTTGTACACACAACCATGGTTGCCTTTTCCCACAAAATTTCCCCTGCAAATCCTCCAGTGGAAACCACCAAGTCCTTATACATAAACAACTGAACTTTGGAAGGCTTCTCCTTATTGTACAACTCACATGTTATCACTGTAGACTCCGCTCTACATGATAGATATCCCATTACAAGATCCTCTAAATTGTCCCCTAACAATGAATTAATTGAGCGAAGTATTACTGTGGCTGTGTTTTATTTCTGTGTATGTATGTATTGCTTCAACAGTTGAGCTCCAGCTCGAAATCGAAATTGAAACTTGATCTTGTTTATTTAAGCATAGTTAAATAAAGCCAGAGGACTCATTGAAGGACATGATACACTAAACTAGTTCCTTCCCATAGATCTCTAGAAATATGGAGAATGTTTTATATAAGAAAGCCTAGTTTATTCAAAACAACTATAATCTTGCTTTGCAACCTACCAGTTAGTTTTTACGAAGAATTTAATATTGTTGGATGGAAATACCTCCTATCAGTGTCGTGCTCATTGGAAAGCTCCTGCTGGGCCCAATCTGATCCACTTCTCCAATCTCAAACTGAAACTGAACTGGATCCTATCTTTATCTCATGTCTCCTTCTTCCCAAAAGGATATCCTCTGCACCTCTAAGACATTCCCATTCCCATTCTCTCGCTCGCTACCTACCTCACATAGATTCACCACATTCATTCCTATGGGTATGGTTGAAACAACAAGCCCTAGACCTGATCAAGAGAAGCCACGAGGGAGCCCATTAGCCAAGAGCCAAGAGCCAAGCAAATACTGCTAGCATCAAGAGCCGAGCCATATCCTCGCTTTGGTTTTGGGAATTCGGATTTCAGACCACCATACTCCCCATTTTCGGCTTTTAATCTTCGCTATGGTTTTAGGCATTCAAATTTCAGACTCTCTCTCCCTTGAGCATAAACTATAAGCATCAAATGTCAAGTTATGAGAGTAGAACCTAGATACAAGGCGCCAAGGAAGAGACCAAGCGCTAAGAAACGAGGAAGAGAGCCCACCAGGGGCATTTCTTTTTTTTGCACTGTGTGTGCACCAACATAGGTCAACGCCCAAAACCCAATGCTAAAGTCAGAAGGAAGACATCCCACAAGGGGCGGTGCACATATTGGGTATTTTAACCCAATCTCCAAGCCTTCAAGCCACAAGCCAAGCATTCGAGAGCTGCGCCAAGCACAAGCACCAAAGAGCCACACCAAGCAGAACATACAAAGCCCAACTCACAAGTCTAATGCCAAGCCAAGAGATGAGCCACGAGGGCGTTAGGCACAACACGTCCATAGGAGCTTGGGCAACAAAATATGCTCCAGGAGTAGCTTCTCAAGATGTGCTCTGGCTACAACTAGATATCAAAGGTTGATTTAAATGTAATAGTGCTATCAAAGCAAGCAGCTACTGTTGCCCAAGAGTTCAACTTCTGGGAAACAAGAGATGGTCATTCATGCTTCTTTTCAGATGACCCCTGCAACGAGTATACTCCTCTTAAGAATGAGGCACATTTCCAAGTGATGCAAATTTTTTTTTTTTTACGCTGTGGCATACATCATTCATTATTGGACCAAAGGGCAGTTCTCAAATCCAAGGAGATTGCCTTTACAGGGCATGGGCCTCTCCTTGATCTTGGCCAACCAGAGATTTGGAGGAGGATAATAATCGATTGTAGGCAGAAATCCAAAGAATAACGATGAGTTATGGGGAGCTTGGATTGTCTGCGATAGGGCTTGAAAGGTAGTGGTGATTATAAGGTAGGGAAAGACTTTGATTATCTGCGGGGGCAAGGAAATATCAACAAGCAAAGATTCAACTATCCAAACATCCAAGAACACAAATACAGAGATTAAAACCTACTAAAACAGGAATCACAACGGAGAGGAAGCTTTACATCTTGTAGACATGAGAATATTTAAAAACAATAAAAGATTCAAACATTTAGAAACGAGATCAACGACCGACATTTCATAAACCTGCAAGTCAAGAACCAAACTGGGAAATTTTACAGCTAAAGCTTATAAATAGAAGATTCTACTGCTGAAAACGTCTAAAGCCATGACAATCTATATGACATTGCTAAAAAATTTGATAAACCGCAAATGAGGTTTAGTTATCCATGAGCTAGTCAAAATGCAAAGTATGAAGATTCAACTATCCTTGCAGGTTGCAAACAACAAGCTAAGACCGAGCGCCCAAGACCTTAGAACCAAATCTCAGCAATCAAGACTAGTGCCAAGCCTAGCCACCAAGGAGAGGAGTATAAGTTCTCAACACACCCAAATATCCAAGTGTTCCAGTAAATTCCACGAGGGGTCGAATCTCAGTTCACCAAGCAGAGGCTAGCCATGGCCACGCCCTTCGGGTAGCTGGGCATGGAGCCATGCGCCACACCCTTATAAGTTCCATGTCTCGAAACGATTAGAGAAAACCTTAACAAGAGAAAGGGAGGATAGGGTTTTGTAAAGTCTACAGAGGAATGTGTGTGGGAGGAAGAGGCACGTGGGCCTCATGCGAGGTCACGCGTTGCCCACCTTCTAGATTTAAAAAAAATAAAAATTATTATTTTCAATTTTATCCTTGTTTTAATTTTATTCATTTAAGGAATTTTTTTTTATTATTAGACTTTTTTTTTTTTGTAAGTTAGAAAAATATATTGAAACCTTCTAGAGTGTAAAAGTCACAGTTGGCAGAATAAATAGAGAGACCGTGCTAGCATCGCCTTGGTGGGAAACCAATGTTGCCACATGTCCATAGAGTTCCCAATTATCCAAGTAATTACAAAAAACTGTAAAAAACAAAACTGTGCTAAGCCTAAAAGTTAGGGTGCCTCACAGGGTTGGAACCCAGTAAAATAAACCGTCTGGAAACATAAAAAAACCAGTGAAACTTGAGAACATTGAAGTCATCTGGAGCTAGGGCCTAGCATCCGTTCTTTCTGTGGGTCTTGCACAATGTCCTTGGCTGGAATCCCTGTGTCCGAAGTGGTGTGCCGACGAGCACAAAGACGAGTCTCCAGGCACTCCTCATGACGTTCCCAACGTTCATCCCTGTTCAACAACTCCTTGATGTCGCACTTGACTTCCATGACTGAGCTCTAGATAAATTCCATAGAATTCTGCAAATTCAAGAGCCCATCGCACCGAGAACAAGTGAAAGGAAGCGAAGGGGGAGGTGGAGCATCAGAAGAAGAAGGGGGGAGACATAAGAAGGGAGAGGGGAGGAGGAAGAAGAGAGGGGGGTGGTCGGACTGGGGGGAGTGGAGGGAGGGGAGGACAGGGTGGAGACTGGTGGATGGGCGATGACTCTGGGCTGAGATTGGGTGCAAAGCCAAGGGACTTTCCCAAGCTATCAAACCACTCTACTCTACAAGCCCAAGGTGAGGACAGTGGAGGGATTTCTAGAGTGGTGGCACAGTCAGGAGGGAGTTCCAAAGTGGAGGCACAAACATGAGCCTGAGGTAAGTTCTGAAGAGCTTGCCTACCTCGACCCCTCAAGCCTCTGCCCCTCGCAGTATACCAAGCCGCCCCACACTTTGATTTTCCTCGATGTCATAGAATCGGGAAGAAGACTAGGAGAGGATAAGAGGAAATGGACCAGAGGTGGAGCAGAGGGAGGAGCTCGAATCAATGGTGGAGCGGAGGGATAAGATCTAACCAGAGGCGAAGAAAAACTCAGACGGATATGTGGTTGGGAGGAGTGAGAGGTGAAGGGTGCGAATGAGCCATAGACTCCACTGACACAGAACAAAAATCATGGATCTGGAGCTTGCGATGGGACTGGTTAGGAGGCCAACCCATTGCATTAACAACCTCTACGAGCTGGAGTGCCATAGCCATAATTGGCTCTGTGCAAAATTGATTGTGGGAGTACGTCGATAGATGAGTTGAATGCATGGATTAAATGCTTGGTGGGAGTGCGGTTTGCAGTGGTGTGATGCTGAGTGGGTTGTGACCATGTGTCCGCCCACTTGTCCATGTGCGTGATGATCCCGGTGACACCCCATCTCATCCCGGTGACACCCCATCCGAGGTTTGGACTTATTTATTACAAATATATGTATAATATATATTTATTTATAATTATAGAATTATTAAAATCCTAATTTTATTATAACTTAGACACCTTCATAGTCTATGTTAAAATCCTAATATTATAATAGATTAATTATTATTATAACTTAGACACCTTTATAATTATAGAATTATATTAAAATCCTAATATTATAATATATTAATATTTAATAATTAATCTGGTGGAACTTAGGTTAACATATTAATCTAGGTTATGGGGTTTTAATAATCAATCTACATTGTGTTTAACCATGTTGCATTGATAGGATTATCATTTTGTGTAAAGATGACACACATACAAATTACAAGCAAATAGTGAATATAAAGTTATCAAATACTATTTATGCTATATTTGGCAAGTAAGTTAGGGGGAAATGCAAAAATGCCAAATGAATTAGGTAGAGTATGTTTACAATTTTTTTTTATTGTTATAGCATGTAGGTATAGGTAAAGTAATATTGGTTATACTATAAATTGATCATATTAGTGATTGATGATAGTCCATATTCAAGAGATAATAAATAATGTACATAACATTTTGAGGGAATGCAATGTGTATGTTATAGTAATAGATAAGGATAGTGTGTGACTTAGACAAAGAGTTGGTGTGCAATTAAGTAGACATAAGATACGACACTGGTGGTATATCTAGGATAAAGCAGAAGTATATAAATAGATGATAACAAAGATATATGACAATCAGTCAATGGAAGTATAGGATAACAAAAATACAGTAAAAACAAAGGAAATTGAAGCATAACAACAATTAAGGGTTGATGTGAATAAATATATAATGCAAGTATACAAGTTTTAAATAAAGGGGGGGAGTGATAATAATGGTAATATAGAGCTCAAAGATGTATAGGACGAAAAAGGGAATTAGACACATGACAAATAATAAATAACAGTTATAGAAAATAAAGTATTAGGACAAATATATACTCAGGGTTATGAAATAAATACAACATATGGGGTTAGTAAATAAGTACATTCTTTAAGGGATAGAAGGTATAATATTAGAAGAATTAAAAGTTGATAAAGGTATAATTGAAGAGGGATGTAAATGATGTATAAAGGTAATAAATGAAGGTAATAAGTAAACAATACCTTAGTAATCAATATAAGGGTATATTAGTGGGAGGCAAGTGAGTAGAAGTGGACATGATAACTATGGAGAGAGAGAGAGAGAGAGAGAGAGAGAGAGAGAGAGTAATAAGTTATGACGTGTCGAGGAAGATGTAAAGTGTGAACAATAAATTCTAGTAGATGAATGGCATATAAAAATACATGGTGGGTTGCTAATGAGGGGAATGAACTTGGAAGGTGTTGGCAATGCACCCAAAAAGGGCTATAGACTAGTGTCAGTAAGTATAATGTATATATAGAGGATATAAAAGTTGATACATGTGAAGTTCAATTGTGAGAAAATAATACCTTAAAGTCAAGTAATTGTAGAGCATGGAATGGACCCGAATGGAAAACTTAGCCTTGACTTGGGGGTGCTCAATAAAGCATGGTCAAATTACCCTTATAGGTAGAAAGTAGATGTACCTCGACTATGATAAGAGAATCATATAATTGACATTTACCTTGTCAAGATCTAATCTTTATGACCTAACAAGAAGATAACTAATTAATATTGGTGACCAAAGAAACCTTAAAATGTCTGCCCCATGTAATGATCACATGACAATATCTTAGTCAATATTCCTAGGCATGGAAAACTTTTGTGATGGCATGTGTGTGGTATCAATCAAGTTAGAGTGATAATTAAGTTAGTAGTAAATGGGTTCTAATTATCAATATCTTCCAAGTGGGATTATATGCACGACTTAATGAAATTTATATAAATCTCATTATTAGAATCACTTAACAAAATAAATAAATAATAATAAGCTAATGTTTTGATCGGTAGTCAACCAACAAGCTATACTTTAAATATGGGAATCCTATATGGTGCTTCGGAAGAATAACTCGGTAAGAGTTGCGTGTCTTAACATTAACTAAATCAAAAGTGTCAAGTTTGAGTCACCAAAGTAGTACTCAAACATGGAGTGCCAAGGAGGGAGCCAACAAGGAGCCAAAACATTGCACTATGCAACAAGTGGTAATAAGATTTAAGTTTGGACACAATGGAGGTCTGCTAAATAAGGCTAGCCAATTAATGTATTAATAGCCTCAACATATATCTAAACAAGTGAAGGTATAGTAGGACTAGTATAGCACTTGATCAACTACCTAGGAGGAGGTAGATATGATACATTGAGATCATCCCACAGTTTTGACCACAACCTTAGGACTATGTTTCCCAAAGGATGGGTGTATGCAATGTATGTTTTAACTTATAAAACTATAATTACTTATGACCTAGTCGTATCTTCATTTGCTTATTATCCATGGAACACTATTAATGACACACTTGAATTTTAAGACATATGAATCTATGTGAATGTCAATTCTATGAATGTTTAATGTTATGTGAATTATGATGGGTATTATGCAACCTATTTCTAACTTGAAAATTTTGACATTTAAAGTTGTTGGTACGTGGATACCAGATTGAGATTATGATTAAATGCATTTACACGATGATAATGCATGGATATGTATGGGTTTTTGTTATAGACTAATCTGCAGGTCAATAGGCTATGAAATAGCCAAAGAATAATGATGATAAAAGGTTGATGTTGTGAACATTGACCATGAAAGAATATGGTATGAATCTTTGTATGTGAAATTATATTGGTTCAAATGCATTGCTATGATGTGTAGACAAGTGCAAGTTTTTCAGGTGGTGAGACTGCCTGAAACTGAATATACGTTGACAAAATTCCCAGCAACACAGTGCCACTGTATGGTCCATGGTAGGGTGTTGACCCTAGTTCTATTAGGAGGGGTAGAGGCATTTCCCACCATGTATCCTATGAAACCTGGAGTCATGGGAGGACGGTGTTAGCTCACGCTCCCCTAGACGTGTGATGATGACTATCAGTTGCTTGCTGGGGAAGCTTGGTCAAGAGAGTTGACACTTCCGCTTACGGGTTCTATTTGGAGTTAGGTCAATATAGTCGACGCTCCAAGATAGTCCAACAGAAGAAGGATAGGGATGGAAGATGGAAGTAAGTTAGGGAGGAAGGATGATTAGAAGTAGTTGAGAGTGTGTGGGGTTTCGCCCTATAGAATAATTTCTTGATTTCCTCTTTTTGAAAAAAAATATGTATATATGTATATTTATATTTACTTAACTAAACTACAATTATCTAAGTGAATGTTGCTTGTGCTAAATTATTGTAATTGAGGGATTTCATGAACATTTTAAATAGTTTACTATCTTTTATGAAATGAATGGTCTTGTTGATTGGATTGGATGCATACAACAATTACTTTAGGTGTGATAATTATTTTCAATAGTACATGTGTGAGTCCTGTATGTGCTAGCTACACATGCATGCCTTGCACATGTACACTAGTATGTGTAAGTGTTTTAAATTGATGATATTGCTTATTTGATGTGGATGTATGAATCATGTGTTGTTACCCTTGTATTGTAAATTAGTCTAACTTCAGGACAATGTTTCTTGAAGGGTGGGTGTATGTAACAACCCAATTTGATTAATTGTTTATCATAGTTTTAAAATTCAAATTTAATTAATTATTAAAATAAATTAAATGAATCTTTTTATTATTTTATTATTAAAAGGTAGGTGAAGTAATTAATGAAGGGATAAGTCTGTTGGGGAATTAATGAGGGGGATAAGGTAGTTGGGGGAATTGAATGAGAGGGGAGGACTTGGAGAGGGGTCTCATTTTGTATTGAAAATTTTCTGCAAGAGGTGAAGGAGGAGGAGGAAAATTGGGAGAACAAATGGTTTTGGAAACTCTCCCAGGGCACTGCTATTGCTGGGAACTTTGGGCCTGGGGGCTAGAAAACTGCAAGGATTCTTGGAGCTAGGGAGTCAAAGAGGCTATTTCTAGTTGGCTGGGAGGTTAATATTCAATTGGGTAGTTTGGGCAAGTACAAGAACAAGTGAACCAGGGGCTGAATCAACCAACCTGCAGGTGGAGGTATGCATTTTACCAGTTGATATGTTATCATTATGTTGTTGTTGTTGTTATTACATTGTTATTGTTATTATGTTGTTGTTTATTCCTGGTATAAGAAAATCATGAAAGAAAACCATAATTTAAATTGCAGATTATTTCAGTAGGAAACGACAAAATAGATATTTATTTATTAAAGTCCTGAAAAATAGGTAGGTCTTACATAACCTTTCTAAGTACCACATTCTATTTACAATATTGCACATTTGAATTGTAACATGTATTGTGTTTTTATTAATGCTTCGATTATTAGGGATATGACACCGCCTTTTGTTCTCATTTTTATAGGTGCATTTATTCCCATCTATGTGGGCATATGGACATCATTTTCGCACTGCGTATGCTTATGAAGGCCACATCACACAAGATTGTGGAGTGGATGTCGAGTTTGACCAATCTAGTCATGCTAGCCACCGTGATGAAAACCTGATAAAGGGGAAGTTAGGTTACATTGGAAAGATACAAGAGATCATGCAAGTGGGCTTCTCATTGTTTCAATGTGTTATTTTTTGTTGCAAGTGGTGGGATACATTCGACCGAAGAAATGTAAAGGAAGATCGTGATAGTGGGATAATATGTCTTAACTCTAAAAAAATGTGGGTTGAATGTAAGGAGCCTTATGTTTTCTCAAAACATTGCAACCAAGTGTTTTTTTACCTAGATGTGTTGGATGGGGATTGGTGGTTCGTATTGAGACATGATCCAAGATATAAACATCTTTTTTAGAACAACAATGTTACAATGCCAAGCGAGGAAAATAATCAGGGTGATGGAAATGAAGATTGATTTCATGTAAACGATTTGTTTGGACATTTATATTGTGGATGTGTCATTTTATTATGGTATCTATAATGGACAATTATGTTTTTTTCCCTTCATCTTATAATTATGTTGGATATGAAAAATTAACAACCATTTACAACCACCATATTGAAAATACATTAAATAGACGTACAAGCATAAGATTTGGTTTTGACATATTTTCATTGTCATATTTATTGTTTATTATAGCAAATTTATGTTGTATTATATTAAAATATGTTTATGTTAACCTTTGAATTACTAAGGATTAATTGAGATATCATAAAGTTGGTGACACACAATAGTAAAGATTTATTTTAAATTATGTTTTATTTAACGAAAAATGAATATATTAAAAAATATTCAACCCTCAAAATTTTTATTGTTTGAGAAAATAAAAAATCAAATAAATATATACTTACTTTGATGGAACTTCTAAGGACAATTCCAACAAAATAACTTCGTGCAACATCTACAATACTTGTGGTGTATTGGGAATTACCAACTTTGATGACATTTCCCACCTTAACTAGTGCAACTATCATGGCCTTCACCTATTCCACTCCATCCTTTAGTTTTATAATCATATAAACTTATATTAATAATTATTTTCGCATTCTCCTTGAAATAAGTGTCAATATATGAAGGACATGGAAATTCTAAAAGAGTATTTTTCTATAACCTAGTAATAAAGAAAGATTTAATGATCCATACTTATCTAAAAGTATAGAATCCTTTGTGAATTTTACTAATTCTTAAAATACTAATTATAAAATGTTGGGTGATATTAATTTTTAATAAACGATTCATAAAGTCTGTATTAGAGTAAAGCATTGTGCAACCATTTCATCGAAAGTGTATAGATCAAAATGTATTATTATTCTCTATATTTATTATTTTAAATTTAATTGAATAAATTTCATATATTATAATAGTTGGATAATATAAATTGATAAAATCTTTGGAAAATTTAAATATTAATAGTATATATAATATAATCATTGTTATTTTAGTAAATAATTATATTATAACTTTGTCTTGTAATCTTTGAATAATAAAAACTTAAAAAATAACATTTTTTTTGTAAATAAAAAGAAGGTCTTTGTATTACCCTCGGATGGGGTGCTACCAGGCTCTGTGGACCGTTGATCTGGTTCGGAGTTCAGGAGTCGGGAGGAAAGAAGGGAGTCATCTTCCAAAGTCTCAAAACACGAAGTCCTGAAACTCAAAGCCCCGAAGTGCGAAAAGGAGATTTGGACCGTTGGATCGTGGAGAGTCATGGGTCGTTGATCTGACGCGAGCGAAGTTTGGAGTTCGGGAATCGGGAGAAACCTTCCGACATCGCGACGTGCGAAGTCCCGAAGCGCTCAGAAGTGGACCCTAGGTCATAGCTGGAGGTCACATTAGTGGAAGTTAAGGGAAGGTGCTAGCGATCGTGAGGCTCTTAGATCGGAGTTCGAGAATCGAGAGAGACGGGAGTGACTCGCACTAACTCATCCGAAGCCCGAAGTCCCGAACCACCTTTTGGATAGGCATATGATAATAGTTCGTGGTCACGTAAAAGGAAGGGGCTTAGCTAGAAAATCCAATGTCCACTGTGTAGTTTTCTCAGGAAGGGAAAAGGCGCCAAAGGGGTGAGCGCGTGAAGGTTCTGTCAAGTTTTCCCTTCTCGAACTACTAAACAAGGACGTAGATCACTGGAGCTGTGTGGAATTTTTGATGTCCTTCTTTCAGGACCTTCGGCAAGTCATCGCGGACAGAGACAGGAGAAATTCACAAGAGCGTCAATCCTTCACGGGGCCAAGGCTCGGTCCAGGGTTTTAGTTAATTCTTTCTCCAGGTTACTGTTTCCTTTCATCTCTTGGCAGCCATGCGAGGCTGGCTTGTGTTCTGTTTAGTCTAACAATCTGTACTTCACCCTGCGTGGCATCATAGTCTATTTTTTGTATGTTTCACTTTTTTTGGGACATGTGGCAGCGGTGGTTTCCTAGAAGGGCATGGCTGCCACACATGTTTAGGAACTTCAGACAATTGTAACTTCTTTGGCAGGCTTCAATACAAACTCTAACTTACAAAAATAAATAAATAAGGTCCTTATATTAATGTTGATTGTTATCTATACATTGCCAAATGCTAGCCACTTGTTCTGCCACAAAAGAGAAACCAAAACATGTGGTCTCCATTAGAGACTCAAAGTTTGACGCATCATTGTGTGAGCTAAAACCACATGAACAAAACTGACTGAACAAAATTGTATGGCCTAGCTGTACGAACAAAACTGTATGGACAATATGGAAATGGTCATTATGACCATCTAGTCTACAACAAGAGAAATACAAAAACATATGCCTGGAATGAGAGAAAACAAAGAACAAAAACCTGGAGGCTTTACTCCACATGTGAGCTCAGGCAACCACGGATGTTGTAGACATGGGTGTACTTCTGGCCACATGTTGGGCATCGAGTCCACGCAGGAGCGTCCGCTAGTGCATCAAACATAATGTCCAGTCTTTGACTGAGGATGCACTATGAGTGCAACTAATCATCTTGTTTTTGCCGAATTTCAAAGATAAGTTGGAGGTGGCCCTCCGTGAGTCGATTTGCACAGAGTTGAGGTCGCTCCACTTCCTTGTCCTTGCTAGTGATCACCATGTTTGCCTCCACCTTCCAGCTTGGGGGGATTTTCTCCTCCACCATGCAACTGTCGTTGCCATACACCGGATCCCGTGGATTGATTTTCGGAGGGGCCAAAAGACTAGTGGGAAAAGGAGTGCCCTCGCTCGGTGGTGGCGCTTCCTCTGTAATCAAGAAATTTCCATGGATGAAGTGAGGGGGTGATAGAGTAGGCTCTGACGACCCCTGGCTATTATGCCTGGGGCTAGAGATACGAGCAACAATGAGAGCCAATTGGGAGGGGGAAAGTCTGCCACGCCTGGAGAGGGCGCCGTAGTACAACACACCTCTCCTAGACTTCCCCCTTTCTTTTGGCATGGTTGAAAAAATTTAGAGGCGGAGGGCAGAGGGCGGAGAGGCGGTTGGAAAGTACTCAGGAGAGTTCGAAAGAGCCCAAGCTTAGGTGAAAAATCCAAGGGAAATGCAGATAAATTTCTTGTGAGGGTCGAAGGAAAAAAGCGAGGTAGTGAAAGGGTAATGATGGAAAATGTGAGAAAACGCTCAGAGGAGCCAAGGAGCCTGAGAAAATGTAGAGGGGGAATGAATGAGTTCACTAGGGCGATTGCCCGCTTACTACACCACGAATTGACGAATGAGCTAGCCATTAGAGTTGAGGTGATGACCTCCCTAGGCCTGGTACACCTGGTCTCGCTTGAACGAGGGGCCATTAATCCTACAAGGTTGTCCAAGCGCATTACCATTACTATTTGCGGAGCGTGAGCCATTCAGTAGTTATGAGTGATGGGCTGGAGGCCGACGTTAATAACTCCCTCGACCACTCCATTCCAGCTGTCCTCTGACACTGAACAGGTGGAATCCCATCCAAGGAACTTAAAAAATAACATTATTATTACATCATCAACATAATTATTAGTGAATAATTATGTTATAATGTTATTAATACAATATATGAAAAAAAAATATTGAAATCACAAACATTTCACTCGTCATATTTAAGTATTTTTGTTTTTCAACACGTTTAATCAACACATTGTATCTTGTTAGAAAACAAACAATTCATCTTAAGCAACATTTAAACATTATATGACATTAATGGTTATAAATTTTTCCAATCACAATCCAAATTAAACACTTTCATAAAAGTAAAGTTAAACATTATATGTGTTGGTTGTGGAGCCTGATTATCTTCCTGATTCAGAGGTCCTTGCTTTCAGCCATGTTTATACCCCATGAAGTATTTACACCCCTGAA
>JZKD02S1713061.1:64232-86653 GCA_000966675.3 Picea glauca
AAAAAGGTAAACTATTCTTTTTTGTAAACTTTCGGTTGTGAAGCATTTGTCCATATTGATAAAGAAAATAGAACAAAGCTTGAGGCAAAATCCAAGAAATGTACCTTTATTGGATCGAATGTGGATGAACGATCAATAGATGTTGCAACTGACTCATGTGGAGAAGAATCAAGAGGAGGAGGAGGAGGAGGAGGATCATGTGGTGGAGTAGAGGATGTGCATGACTCTGTTGATGATCTAGATGTAGTGTGATCATGGGCATCAACCCTCAACTTATCGATGAGGTTGACTACACCAACAATATGATGCATCAACATCGCCATGTCACAAGGAAAATGCTTCCATGTAGTAGAGAGTGCCTGTACCCGTAATATGTCTCTAGGGGGTACAGGTACCACTCCGTGACTAGTCATGACACAAAATAGCTCATCCCCTACCTCTAGTCGAACTCTCTAATTTGACCTGTGTGGCATGTGGGGTCTATGTACTACTAGAGGCTACTCCTCTGCCTTCTCCACCACCTCGTCCTCATGTTGGGGAGGCACGTTCCCAACATATGTGCCAATATCTGTAAAACAATATATATTAATTATAAGATAATTGAAACAAAATGTTACAATAAATTACATGTTCATTAAATAAGACATTAAAATATGCAAATAGATTGATCATAACATAACAATAATATTACCTCTCTCATATGCTAGATCCTCTACTGTAAATCATATGTTTGGACAACCTCTTCAATCTATCCTTGCATTCAAGTACTCTACAATATCGAGGACATTATCATCCTCGCTAGACAATAAATCAATAACCGCCCTTCACACCGGAGTAATGAGATACTCAGACTAGCCCCTCTTGAGAATCAATTTCCCCCACATGCGTATACGTGCATCAAACATAGGCCTTGTAGGAAATCAGGGTATCGCTGGTTGAGTGGCATGAACCCTCTCAAAAATTAGTGTATACAACTCAGACGTAAATGGGAAGAATCACATCCTAGAAAAAACAGAGCGATAATGATCTAATGCATGGCAAAACTATCTCAAAAAAACATCTGCCCACCTAATAAATCGGGGCTCCTGCAATAAAGTATCTACATAATACAACATAGCACAACTAATGTGTTTCCCATCAGAGCTATACTATGACTAGAGCATATAACACATGCACCTAACGTCCTCTCTCTTAAATGGACCTATCCACAACTAACCACCTTTAATCCATAACTTCGAAGTCGAAGTAATATCTGAATTGACATATCTTTGCACATATGCTAGTTGGGTCTCTCCTGCAACATCGGGCGATAGCACATGGAAATGGGGAAAATACACACCCCTCCTAGACATCTTAGTGATAAAATACACATTCTACTCTATGGGATGATACTGCATATTTGGAGCGACCTTGAACCCATGTCTCCCATGATCCCATCGACAGATCAATTACTGTAACAATGCAGAGTTCCCCCTAAGGGATCTGCCCTCATAAAACTTTAGGAGGCCAATATCCATCAAAATGTCATGAGTATGTTATGAAATAGGGAGAGAGTAAGCCTCCTTATCCCTCTCTTTGGCCTCCCACACACACACAAAATCATATGTCTCGACTTGTTGCCACCTCGCCTCATCTTTCTCTCACCATCATCGTCTCTGATTCACATACAAATATTGTTAGACACATATGTAAAGATAAAATAAATTGAAATTATAAAACAAATACATATGCAGATGGCATGTATTAAAAAAAATCAAAATTAATTTTTTTTGTAAGGAAATCTTTAAAATAAACCGGTGCACCCCAATAGTTCATACGCCCCGTGGTCGGTGCATTATCTCAAAACAACAACATTGCTAAGAGGTGTGTCCCATAGGACTATTTGCACCAATGAAGTGATTTTATCAGTACCAGTTCATCTCGTAAACAAAGACGCACAACAACGCTAAAATTTATAGCACACAAATCCAGGGTGCCCTTTGTTAAATCGAATGCATCGGTGCACCATGTCTACAAAAGCATCGACATGTTATCTATTGATGATGTTGTCTTTATGATACCGATACTTTTGGTGGACCGATGGGCACCACTAAGTTAAACTTCATTAGCACAGTTGAAGCAGTGCGACGAGTTACTATTAACGCACCGACATCGCCGTGATAATGGAGCATCGATGTTTTGTACATCGATGTACTATAAAGGATAGAGCACTAGAGACAAGGCATCCAATGAGATGCCCCGCTATGAAAATTCGGGCAATATATGTTGCGCTGCATTTTTGTATACAATACTGATGCATTGGATTACAATGGTTGCACTGCTACGTTAAATTTTATAAACCATTAATGTTAGTGGTGTCGTAGGTAAGAGAAGTGTACTGATGGGTAATGTTAAATGACACCAATGTGAATTATTAAGTGTGTGTATGATTTTTATAAAGTATGGCGGTGCGTTTGAACATTGACGTGCCAGGGCGTTATGTGTCCATTTTGCACTGGTGCGGTTGGGTAAAATTTATGCACCGCTAGGTTAAATTTTCATATAACATTGAGCCAGCAACACAGTTAATGAAGTGAAATGTGCCAGTGTGGGTAGAATCCCATTGCACCTTGGTTTTGGGGAGTTTCGAAGGATGCACCACGTAGTAAAGGATAAACCATCGATAATGAGGCGTCCAATGAGACGCCTCACTATGAAAAATTGGGCAATATAAGTCTCGGTGCGTTTCTGTATACATTACCAGTGTGTTGGATTACAATGGTTGCACCGCTACGTTAAATCTTATAAATAATTAGGTCAGCAATATCGTTAGTTGAGTAAAGTATAATGGTATGTAATGTTAAATAGCATCAGAGCGATTTATTCGGTGTGTGTATGTTTTTTATAAAGTATGGTGGTGCGTTTGAATAGTGACGCGTCAGGGCGTTAGTTTTCGGGTACACCACAGCGTTGTTGGTTAGAATTGGTGCACCTCTAGGTTAAATTTTATATATCGTTAAGCTAGCGGTGTGGTTAATTAAGTGAAATGTCACGGTACGGGTAGAAGCCCATTATGCTCCGATTTCAGGGCATTCCAAAGGATGCACTGCTTTATTTCTAATAATTCATCATGGCGCGCTTGAGTGAACTGCACCAGTGCATACATTTATGTGATGCACCGAAGGTGGTGCTCACTTTGTATTTAACACAGTACGCATAGCTTCAGGGTGAGCTAAACCGTTCAGACACAACCCATGAAATTGATTTTTTTTTTTTCCCAAATTTCAAAGTAAATTGTAATTTTGAATGGATGAAAATGCAAATAGGAAGGTAATAAATAATTTACTTAGTCTCTTTTGTCCCGAGGATGCATGGTTGCACCATTGAGATGAAATGAAAATTTGTGGTAATTTCCAAAATTTGGAAATGTGTGGAATCCACTAATGGAGATATTCAATTTGGTGTAGAGCACTGGAAACGGGGCGTCTTAGGAAGAAAGGTGAGAAATGGTGCTTGCTTGAGAGTTTGGAAGCACAGGATGCACTATAACAATGAAAATTGGTTTGGTAATTTTTTTTTTAATTCACCCTACTTCGGTGCACTTTGGAACATTTAGGCGCACCAGGGCATAATATGCAATGACACCAGTGCGATATATTTGGTGCATATAATTTTATTCTAAAGTGTGGTGGCGTGTTTAAACATTGACTCTTTGGGGTGTTATGTTTCAGGTACACCTTGATGCGATTGATTAAACTTGTTGCACCGCTAGGTTAAATTTTAAAAATCATTTAGATAGTGGTGTGGTTAATGAACTGTAACGTACCAGTGCGGTTATAATATCATTTTGCATCGGTGTCGGGGCATTCCTAAGGATGCACCGCTTTGTTTTTTTGGTAATTTATCGCAGTGCACTAGCTTGAATGGCATCGATGTAGACATATATATATGCACCGGTGGAGATTCTCACCATGGCGTTATGTTTCGGGTATGCCCCGAGATGATTGAATAAACTTGGTGCACCGCTAGTTTGCGCTGATGTCGAGGCGTTCTGAAGGACTCATCACTTTGTTTTTTGACAATTTTTTGCGGTGCACTAACTTGAATGGCACCAGTGCGGCCATATATCGATGCACTATTGGTGATGCTCACTATGTATTTAACAAAGTATGCACCGCTTCGGGGTGAGCCAAACCGTTCAGACGTACTGCGTGAAATTGAAAACAACTCCCAATTTCAAGCTAAATCGTAATTTTGATTAGATGAAAATACAAATAGGAAGGTAATAAATAATTTACATGCCTTGTTCTGTCCTAAGGAGGCATTGTTTCACCATTGAGAGGAAATGAAAATTTGTGGTAATTTCCAAAATCTAAAAAAGTGTGGAATCCAACAATGGAGCTATCCAAGTCGGTGTAGAGCAATGGAAACACAGTGCCTTAGAAAAAAGGTGAGCATTGGTTCTTGATTGAGAGTTTTAAAGCATAGGATGCACTGTAACAATGAAAATTAGTTTGGTAAATTTTCATTTATTTACCCTACCTCGGTGCGCCTTTAGACAGATAGGAACCTCGATGTGTGTTGTTCAATGGCACCGGTGTGATTTATTCGATGCATGTAATTTTATGATAAAGTATGGAGGTGCTACAGGAAAATGGATGCACCAGGGCGTCATTGTTCATGAAAGTTATTGTGCGTCAATTTCTTAAAAATGCATCGATTAAAAAAAACCTCTCGCGACCCGCCTCCGCTATGAATAGTGACATGGCGTTTGAACATTTAAGTACTAGTGCAATAGTTTTTAGATGCACACCAGTGTGTATGTTCCATAAAGGCGCACTGAAAAAAAACCTCCGCAAAAACCTTTGTTTGCCTGCCTTCACTAACAATCTCTGCAATAAGGTGTTATCCTCGTAGTGACTGGTCCTCCCTCTTATTCATGCATATTTGGTGAGTCATCACTCGTATGCATCATCATCTCTTATTGGCCTGGCCTTAGGTATACATGTGATAAGTTTGGGGAGGAGACATCAAGGCAAAGCTAGTCAAAAGGAAGGCTCAACTTGGCTTCTGACAACTCTTTATCCTTGAGCAAGATCAAATTAATAACCTTCACCAACAACCTTCTGTTAGACTTGTAAATTCTAGCATCAAAAAATGTGTGCCAAGTGTTTTGTTCTTTTGTTGGTTCATATGCCATCTTGCCTTAGGCATTTATTTGATTTAAATAATAATAATAAATTAAATATTTAATATCAATACGTAAATTATTGTATGTTAGTATCAATAATGATTCCAATTTATGAGCATAATGAAATGAAAACACATATCTATAATATCAACACAGAGATACAATGAATAATAAAAGAGATAGAGTAAAACTTGACTTGTATTAAATGAGAAATATATTGAAACTATAAAAATGCAGATTGAAACAAGCTTGCTAGAATGGTGGCAGCTTATCTCTGAGAAGAGATGTGACATCGATGCTCATTCACAATAATATGAGTACAATGAGGATCCAAAGGCCTTTTTACATCAAACATGAATTCCAAAACCCTAGACATCCAAAAACCTAACCCTAGGAGATGAAGCGCCAAAAGTGACGTGGGTCCCATTGGGGTAAGTTGGTACACGAACTTATCGGGGTTGTAACTTTTGCATACGATCTCTGTTTTAGGTGCATGATATCCCATTGGAAAGGTCTATCCGAGGAATACACATTATTTCACACACTTTGACTATGTGTAGAGTGTGACTGTGGCAGGCCCAAAAAACGTTGTTTAGGGCCTCAAAACGGCCCCAGAAGTTTAGGACCCAAAAAGCTAGAAAAAAACTACTAAGATAAAAAATGTAACTGCCAAGATGAAAGTTGTATGTGAGCCAGCTGGAAGAGGTTGATGGCCACCGATATCCAACTAGATCAAATAATCTCAAATCATACATGCATTACACATGTAGCCTTCGACTTGATAAGTGTTCTTGACTTGTATCTTCATGTAAAGTTGGGACCATGAAATTGAAGCTAAAAATCTCGATGATCATCGATGGTCTACAAACCCATTATTAGTCTACTTTGATATTTCAGCTTGAATACGGGGAATGGAATTTCAATTATATGTCTAAGACTTCACCCTCCCAGATCAAACAAGAGAATCTTTGGTTGACTTTGCACTAATTTGATGAGAAGCCAAACTAATTTTATACTCCTTCCTAAGTGGCATTCAAATTCATAGAAGCGAGCATTAGGAATGCATGATTATTAAACCCCTAAATTGGCTGGAGAACCTTATCCTTAATTGGTATTTGAATATGCATTATAGAGACATATGTCCCCTCCAAGTGTATATCTTTATTGAAACTGTAGTACCAAATATTGCCACATAAATTCAACTCAAGCAAGTATGGGAATTCAAGATTCCTCTCGGGACTATGACCACAGTCCCTCAAAAGTGTCATATTTTTGTATCCATCGATCATATGAAATGGATTAGAGCCATAAAACCATGATTGGGTGCAATTACCTAAAAGACTTCATCTATTCCACTAGAGATTTTGGATGCATTATTAGCGGTATCTCACAAATGATGGAATTGAATATCTCTAAACATAATTAATTCAACCTTCAAAAATTATTCCCACAACTTTAAAATTTTTTTCAAAGCCTCTTGGTAGACCTATGGGTAGTCCATCTGGTGGTGATCGTCCTCCCGGTTATGTATGCCTTTTCCCACAACTAGTGCGCAAAAAATTATTTAATAGGCAATTTATTGCATAGTGGTTGCTAACTGTCATGTACATGCCACAAAGGGCCTCATTTTGAAGGAGCAGATAGGTTAAAATTTGGAGACCATGAATGATACCATAGAGGTCCTCCTCGTGGAACTCCTGGAGAGTTTGGTGATAAGGCTAGGGCACTTGAAGAATTTCAACCATCATTTAGGGTAAAATTGTTGTTAGTTTCATTTATATCTCTTATTAGGATTTTATTAGGTGCATCTCTTTATTTGTTCATATTTTGTGTATGTGGACTTTTCAGGGCTCTAGTGGAAGACCATGGTTTGGTCATGAAGGCGTTGGCTATGGTTCTAGGCCACCTCATCCATCCTCTGAGTAATGGATTTAGTTTTCTCTAGTTTTCCTTTTAAAGTAAGTCAATGGTTCTTATAGATGCTAGTTCCTAGAAATGTTTTAAGCTACTTGTGAAATTCACAACATTTGAAAATGAGCTATAGTGATTGAATTGTTTTAAATTTTAGATCCTAGATCTGTTCCATTATTTTTAGCCTTCTTTTAATGAAATAACAAGACAATGTTGTTAATGTTGGTTGTTATCATTATACCCGGGAGCAATTAAAGAGGAAAGATTTTAAGATTTAGATGCCTTTCATGCTAGTCGTGTAGTGCTAGTAAATAGTTTTTGGGAACTCATTGTATGAATGCTTTTCAAAACTACTTGGATTTGTTAATATATCTAATGAAACCTTATAGCTTTCGACAAGGCAATGATTAGGTAGACAATGGTGGCACAAGTGACAAATGAGGCAATAATATGCAGTGTGAGGGAGGGGCATTATCCATGTGGTTATTTAACTCCCCACATGTAATAAGCTTGTACACATGACTACTTCATGTTTTGCAATAACTTTGGTGATTGATCATAGTAGAAACAAGTGCACGTTGCACCCAGCTTGGGAGTAGTATCCCTGGCCCTGATAAGCATACCCTCCCTTGATAGATAGAAACATGAAGCATAGAGAAGGGAAGCATGGTCAATTAACTAGACAAGATGTTTTATGAGTCCACCATTCGGTGAGCATTCTTTCTATATAAACTCAAATTTCACTATTACAGTTTTAACTTGAAAAATTATTTTCATTAGAACTTGTTGACCAGAGAAAAATGCCCTTCAACATACACGAGCACTCTCAAATATAAAGTTCCAATTAAACCTCACACCATTTTGTATGGGAGACCCATTCAAATTCTAACCTGACCACCATTACTAGAAATGGGTGGAAATGGGGTGATTGAATTGCAATATGTAGTGTGCAAAATGAACTAATCCAAATACTAAAAGCAAAACTATTTTAACCTATCCTAGCTCGAAGAAAACTAAAGGAATAAATATATGATAAATTACAAAATCCCTGTGATCCAGATGGATATCGATGGCCACCCACCTATTCCAACTGGCTTACATGCAGTTTTCATCATTGGTAGTTATTTCCTAGATTTTTGAGTCTTAAACTTCCAAGGTCGTTTTGAGGCCCTAAAAAACATTTTTCGAGCTTTCCACAAACAAAATGTAGACATATTCAAATTTTGATGGCATACTGTGTATTCCTTGGATAGACCTTTCCAACAAGCTATCATGCACCTTAAACGAAGATCGTATGTAAAAGTTACGACCCCATGAAGTTGTTGTACCAACTTACCCCATCAGGGCCCACATTACTTTTGGTGCTTCATCTCCACATTGGAGCCACAAACCTTTTGGCTTTTCATATTCTAGGGGCTAGGTTTTTGGATGTTCAGGGTTTTTCCATTTATGTTAAGAATGTCTTTCGAGTCTTAAACTTCCAAGGTCGTTTTGAGGCCCTAAACAACGTTTTTGGAGCTTTCCACAGACAAAATGTAGACATAGTCAAATTTTGATGGCATAATGTGTATTCCTCAAATAAACCTTTCCAACGAGCTATCGTGTGCCTAAAACGAAGATCATATGCAAAATTTACGACCCCGGGAAGTTGTTGTACCAACTTACCCCATCAGGGCTCACATGACTTTTGGTGTTTCATCCCCACATTGGGGTCGCAAACCTTTTGGCTTTTCATCTTCCAAAGGCTAGGTTTTTGGATGTTCGAGTTTTTTCCATTTATGTTAAAAAATCCTTTTGAGCCTCATTGTACTCATCTTCTTGCAAATGAACGTAGCTGTCCCATCTCTTCTCAGAGATGAGATACCACCATTCTAGTAAGTCTTTCACTCTGTAATTTTACAATTCTGTACATTTCACTCATTGATAGAAATTGTGTATTACTATATGTATGTGCCTCTTTTTACATATATATGATATATCTCTGTTACATTATTGAATCTTTTGCAATATTTCAGTATATTTATTTATTATATCTCTGCTCTCATTTCGTGCTCAAAATAATCTGGATCACCTTGCTTACACATCCACAAAAGTTAGTTGTTAAAGAGAAGCAAAGAAATTAAAAATAATGAACAACATGGATGAACATGTTAGTTCGAATTGACAAGGAGTTCATTAATAATCTATTTTTTTAGCTAAAAGCAACAATATAAAAAAAGTGATTAAAGACAAATCTATAATACTCATAGAAGAATAGTCCATCAAATGAATAACATAACCTCACAACAACAAAGATGACTCTTCAAGAAAATTGAAATTAATTCTCATCAATCACATTATCTAATACCAAATCGCTTCTTGTAGAGTCAGATTCTTTACCCTCCAACTCGAACTCTATTGTCTGTGGTTCCTTTTCTTTTGGTAGGACTTCCCGTTTAGGCACATCTTTAACCTCTCTAAAGACAACAACTTGACCATAAACGGTCTTCTTAGTTACCGGGTTCCAAAGTTTATAGCCTTTTATGTCATTTTTATAACCAATAAAGACACACTTTTCAACTTTATTATCCAAATTACTCCTATTTTCCTTTGGAACATGTACATAAGTATTACAACCAAAAACTTTGAGATGTTCAAAAGAGAGTTGTTTACCAGTCCATGCCTCATGCGGATTTTTGTCCACCAATTCCATGCGATATATTTACTAGGTAACATGCAGTACCCACTACCTCTGCCCATAATTCTTGTCCTCAATTGACACCATTGAGCATGCTCCTTGCTTTTTCCATAAGCAATCTATTCATCCTTTTTGCAATCCCATTATGTTGAGGTGTGTATGGAGTAGTCTTCCACCTTTTTATACATGTTATAGCACAAGTTGTAGGTTGGGAAAAGCTCGACCCAACCACAAAAACAAGTGCTACAACTTGGGAATCCTACACCAAATGTCACCTCGATGTCGGTCCCGCACTTCAAGGGTGACTAGGTCACTCTTGGGAGGCAATCAAGGTGACCCTAGCGGGAATGAGATGGGGATGAATAGAGATGGAAGTGGATCCCCTAGAGGTGAAATCTAAATGGAGTGAAAAGTGGAAAGAGATGCCTTGTAAACCCAACAAGTATTTCCCCAAAGATGTAATACTTCTCCAGATGATTGTACCTACCTGAGACACGACAAAATACAACTTGCAATGATATATGTTATTATGGATCATCAAGTTAAGCTTGATGTCTCTAATTTTCAGCAGTAGATGACAATTTATATCAACAAATAAAACATCCAAATCAACATAGAAAGATCTAAACTAGTTGAGCAAATAAACATTAAGATTAGCAATAGATATGGGCTGAAAAATGGCACTTAAGAGGCAAGAAAAGATGACTGTTGTAAACTTGTATTATCTGCAGAAAATTGCAACCTTATGGCTATAGCTTTCAGTCACTTATATCAGAAATTTACACCATAAAAAAATGCCAACAATTATCCAAAATATGCGCCCTAGTTAGTAGAGTTAGTGAGCAAAATTTAGGAGCTAGTCTAGGGTTAGTTTAGGAATTATGGTTAGTAGTTTATCTAGGTTAGATCAGCCCTAATGACTGTAGGTTAAAGTTTGTAACAAAAATTTAAGTAGTGGGAGAGAGGGGACGCCCTAGTAGGGGAAGAGTCCTCTCAATGTGGCAAACCGACTCCAAGCAAGAGATCTTTCAAAAGACAAAAATCACGTTTCCCAAGGCAATGATTTTATATATCCAATGCAAAAAATAGATGACTAGTGCCTTTACTATTGGGTTAATGGAGTCAAATAAATGAACTAGAGATGCTACTTTCTTAGGGGTGTAAATCCTCTAACTTCCCAAGGCAAGTATCTCTAGTTAGGGTTTGAGAATGAGGGGTGTAAATCCTCTTACTTCCTCAAACAAACCCTTGCAACATCAATGAACATTAGGAAATCAATGATGGAGACTAGAGTGGGGATGTAAATACTCTTACTTCCCACTTATCTCCTAGGACAACAATCCCTAACTTGAAAAAATGATAGCATAAGAGTAAAACACCATACCAAAATCAAGAAAGATGCTAAGATAATCCACCATAAAAGCTAGAAAGCACTCATCCAAGGCTAGCACCTCACTCCTCCATCAACCATTCATCAATATAGCCATAAACAAGTGCACAAGAGACAAATAAATCCAATTGTAGTGAAAATTTCTGATCAAGTCCTCTCACAAGAGGGAGAGTTATGTCCAAATGAGATCTTATGATCTCTTATTTATACAAAATGTCACCAAGGTGACTTGTCCACATATTAAGGGGTAAACCATAATACTAGGGGTCAACAACCCCAATCTTTCCCCCTTTAACAAAGTAATATTATCAATTCATTTAAAATTCACTTTTGCACATAATAAAACCTTAATTTTAGTAGGATGTCACCCCTTTAGGGGACATTTTTTCATTTGGAAGAGGTTGTTGGTTATGAAGAAGAGTAGATAGGCTTCACAAAGCCACATGTCAAGCATCCAAAAACTTCCTTCATGATGAAATTTAAAGCCCCTTCAAAACTTCCAAGTGCCAATGTATGTCACCTCACCACCAAGCCCTAACCCTCTTAGATGACATCATGCTAAAAAAGGAGACTTTTTGCCTTTCCTAGGAAAAACGTTTGGCATGTGGGGGATAGGATACATCGTCCAAGTCATCTTCAAGGCCTTTCAATTTTGATCTTCCTCATCCGGCATGCACGCCCTTGGCATCCACTTGTGGGATCCAAGCCCCATGGAAGCCCAAGCTAGGCTTGTTCTTCCAAAACTGTCCACCAGCTAGGTCCTGCAAAGACAAACAAATACGCCCTCCAAGGATCTCAAGTCATAACATCATGATAAGTGAATCCAATCAATAAATGAGCCACCTAAACATGTGCATCAAATATCACTATATCAAACAATTAATTGCTCAAAGACACTATGCGACTTGTCAAGCTTGAATATGGGAGGGTTGACGAGGTGTCCTATTGGGTAGATCTTTACCTAGGTCAAGGAGAGTTTCTAAGAGATCCCTCTCCAAGCCATGTAAAGTGGGTGAGGTGGTTGGGGTAAAGACTAAATGGGATAGGGCTCATGACATACAAGGGGTCGTAGTGTCTCATTCATGGGTGCCTTTGTAGAGGGTGTGTGGTACCTGTTGGCGATGGAAGTCACTCCTGGATTGCTAGCAGGAGCAGAGCCCGACGCCCATCAGTTTTATGTCACAGTGGTTTGTAGATGGGGTGATCGAATGGAAGCCAACTCAATACAACATCATTCCAACTCCAAAACTAGGCCAGGCGTGCATAGGTAAGTGAGGTCTTATATAAACTTCAGACAGTGAGCTGTAGTAAAGGGTGAACAGACGAAAGACTTATATAAGAGGAACGCAGAGGTCTGTTATTAAGATCAGGTTTCTAACAGGCTGAGGAAGAAGATGTCCAAATGCAATATCATCTTACATTTAAACGCAAAGCCAAAGAATGCAATAATGCAACAATAAATCTTTTATCACAACATAACTGCAATAATTCGCGCGAATCAGTCAATCACGAATTATCTTAGCATGAGACGGAAATTAGATGGAGTAAGAAAGACTGTCTGTCATAAAACAAGATATCTCATATACAGATGCATAACCAGTAAACTAGAATATCTGTTAAAACTTTACAGTAGGGAGCTCTGCTCTACCATTGATACTTTACAAAATACAAAGATTGAGTTTATATACTCAGAGAAAATCGCCTAATCAGAGGTGTGCCCAGTTGCCCAAGGCTTGGTGTCCCTTCAGTCAAACTCATATTGATATTCTTTGTCGAACACCACCTTAACTGCACATGGCTCCCGCAGGGGGAGTAGCTGAGTCAGTAAATGCCGAGTTAGCATGTGCAGACCTCCTCCCGTTAGTCGAGGACTCGGCATGGATTTTCTGAAAGAATGGGTACATAGGACCCTCTCGAGCGGACCGCTTACCAGACCCTCCATACTTCACACTGAATGAATGAAGAGAGGCTTCAACCACCCGCTTGATTTTCATTAACTGCTTCCTCAGGGAGTGGCCGAGACGATATGCTCAGGAGCTTCGACACTTCGCGTCTCATGGATGAGAAGGAGCTAGTCCTTACTCTTCAAGGTTGCGAGGGGTGAGGAGGCGATGTAGCCCAATCACGCACCACGTGTCCCTCTTTGATGGACGACTGAAAATGCTTCGTGGCGTCGCGGGCCCCAGCTTCTATGCTTTCGGCGTTCGCGAATATGAAAGGGTTGATCCTTGCTGATCAAAATCGGGATGAGCGATGTGCTGAGACGATTCAATATGGTGCCATGCAACCCTCAAATCTAACGGTCCTAAACTCATCCGATGTTGCAGTGGGCCCCAGGTCCTGAATGCTCTCGCTCCTTCACGTATCGGGATATGAAGGAGCTATTTTTTGTGCGTTGGAGTCGCAATGGGCGAGGCGCCAAGATGGCTCAACTTGCTGCCAGGTGTCTCCTCTGGATGGACGGCTGAAAACACTTCGGTGATACTGTGGGCCCGAGTCCTGGATGCCTTCAACACTTCACGTCTCGCGGCTGGGAGGAGGCTGGTCCTCATTCTTCAAAGTCACGAAGGGCGAGGAGGCAATGGAGCCCGATTGTGCGCCACGTACTCCTCCGGGATGGACGGATGAGATATTTTTGGGTGATATATAAGCGCTATCCATTGTGCTAATCCTGGCGCAACTCTGCTAACCGCGATTACTCGCCGATCGTTGATCTGCTCTATACATGGATCCTGGCCGTTGACGACATACTTTTCCCGCTCGCTTGATTGAAAGTCGAAAAACGAGATTTTTCCATGCTGCGCTCGGGCGCTTCTCGTGTAACTTGCAGACCCGAATGCTCTCGAGCCCAAGACAAGAATTATCGCTAACATTAGGCTCCATGGGGGATAGAGTCGTCCCTGCGATGCTATAAGAACTCCTTCTACAGCTTCAGTGCCTTGCTATTGGGCTATGGAGTCACTTATTAAGCCGAAAAACATGCAAAAAGGAAATAAAACAAGAAAACAGGAAAATATTTACAAACAGAGGAGCCGTCTAAGGCTCAAATAAAACATTTTTTCAGAAAATGCCCATTCACTGTGCTATTGAAAACCTCTTCATTCTCCAGATCCTACAACCCGTATGTGTTGTTGGAGAAAACCTCAGAGATTTTGAAGGGGCCGATCCAGAGAGCGTTGAACTTGCTGTGCTTGCCTTTATCCTGTCTGGGTGCATCCCATTTAAATACCAAATCCCCGATCTCGAACTCCTTTTTCCTGACCTTCCTGTCAAAAGCCTGTTTGATCTTCTGCTGATGACTGTAAGCTGCATCCCTCACTTGTTCTTTGACCTGCTGCGCTTCCACTATCTGATGAATTCTTCTGATCATATGATCTGGTTCTCCCTCGTATTCCTGAAAGAACTTTGCCACCGGTAAGGCGAGTTGAGTAGGGAAAACCGCCTCTGCTCTGTAGACTAGTTGAAACGACGAAGTGCCCAGAGACTTCTTCGTTGTGACACAATCGACCCACAGAGAAAATTTCAACTTTGAATCCCAGGCTCTTTTGTTATCCTCTAACAATCTTTTGATGATCTTTATCAGGCTTTTATTAGAGGATTTCGCTAAACCATTACCCTGGGGATAATAGGGGGTGGAGTGAATTAGCGAGATCTGGGACTGCTCACAGAACTTAATAAGAGGTTCAGATTTGAAAGAAGCAACATTATCGGTGACGATCCTACTGGGACAGCCAAATCAAGCTATGATATCCTCCAGGAAGATGATAACTACTTTGTGTGATGCGCTTCTGGTGGGGACCGCTTCTATCCACTTGGTGAAATAATCTGTCCCAGTCAGGATCCATCTGTGCTAACCACTTGAGGGAGGATGAATTTATCCGATGAAGTCCAACCCCCACTGCTGAAAAGGTGTCGAAGCTACTATGGGTTTTAATGGAAACGATTTGAGCTGTTGTTTTCCTGAGAACCTTTGGCATTTGATGCAAGCTCTGATCTCCTTGCAAACATCGGGGAACAAAGTGGGCCAGTAATACCCAGCTCGAAGTATCTTGTGAGCTGTGGTCTTCCAGAAATGATGACCTCCGCAAAGGCCGCTATGAAAATCAAACGTAACCTTCTGGGCCTCCTATGGGTCCAAGCATCTCAGAAATACCCCTAGAGGGTCTTTCCAGTACAAGGTTTGGTCAATGAGGCAATACCTGACCACCTTGAGCTTTAGAGCCCTTGCTTTGCTTTTTCGCATTCCATCGGGGGGCTTCAACTCCTGTAGAAAATACAGAATGTCACGATACCAGGCACATTCTGTCAGCGATAAGCCATCTTGAGAGCATTGGCTGGGCGATTCATCTTGCTGAAATCCCGAGCGAGTATTGATGAAACTAACTCCCAGGGCTTCGCAGTTGGATTCAACCAGTAGCTTGGCTAAGCCTTGCCCCTTAACCAACTTGGTGGGCTTTATCTCTAAGTCAAATTCCAGAATTTTAGTGATCCATCGGCCTCTTTTCCCATCTATGTCGGGCTGCACAAGGATGTCCTTCACGGAAGCTGAAGGAACGTATGCTGTTACTTTTGAATGCAAGACATAGACTCTGTAAGATTTAAAAGCTTTCACTAAGGCATAGGCCTACTTCTCCATGATTTCATACCTGCTCTCTGCCTCTCTTAACGCCTTGCTGAAAAAGGCGATAGGTTGCTCACCCCCTTCCTCATTTTTCTGTAGTAAGACCGCCGCCACTGTATCCTAGGAAGCAAAAAAGAAAATCAGAAAATCCTTGGAATAATCAGGATTGATTAGCACAGGCGCCTCAGTCAATGCCTTTTTTATTCGGTCAAAAGATGCTCGAGGCTTAGTGGTCCATCTTACTTCGTTTCCCTTTCTGAGCATTGCTGTGATGTGTTTTACCAGTTCAACAAAATTTGAGATGAATCTCCTCAGGAAGTTAATCTTTCCTAGAAATGCCTGGACCTCTTTTTTAGACCTGGGAAGTGACATGGTTTGAATCACCTCCACTCTGCTGGGGTCAATTCTTACTCCTTCTGTCGATACTATATGGCCTAGCAGCTTGCCCTCCATCATAGCGAACAAGGACTTCTTGGGATTAAGGGAAAGACCAAATCTCTGGCACTTCGAGAACACTTTCCTTAAGTGACAACGGTGCTCTTTATCAGACCCGGAGAAAACAATGATGTCATCTAGGTATATCACTACGAACTGGTATTTTTCTCCGATGAAGGCTATATCCATGGCTCGCTGAAATGTCGCTCCTGCATTCATCAACCCAAATGGCATTTTGGCATACATGAAGGTGCCCCAAGGAGTGGTGAAGGCTGTCTTATCCCCGTCCTCAGGCATGATCGATATCTGATTATAGCCAGAAAACCCATCGATCATGGATATCCTGGATGCACCAGTTACCCTCTGCAATATATGTTCCATCTTAGGTAGGGGGTAATTGTCTTTCTTTGAGCTTCTATTCAGGTTCCTGAAATCGACACAAAGCCTGATTTCTCCTCTTTTCTTCCTTACTGGGACCAAGTTGGCTACCCACTCAGAATATCTCAAGGGGACAATGATTCATGCATCCAACAACTTTTTTACTTCCTTCTCCATAATGGTAAGCAACATGGGGTTTATTTGTCTCAGCTTCTGCCTGAATGGCCTAGCCTCTTCCTTCAATGGGATCTTGTGCTCGATGAAAGATGTGTCATACGTCTTGAGGTCTTCGTATGTCCATGCAAACACATCGGTGAACTCTCTTAGCAACTCCGTGTACTCGGCCCTCTGTTCACTGGTTAGGCTGCTTGATAATCTGACGAATCTAGGCTCCTCCTGTGAACCAATGTTGCATTCGGTTGTATCGGCATATTCATTTGAGACCTTTCCCTTCACTGGCACATCATTCCCATCGAACAATATTTCTAAAGGGACAAGTCCTCTTGGAATGTGATTGCTGGGCAGCTGAATGATCTGATGATTAGCAATTTTATTGAAAAACTCCTAAGGACGAGAGTGACCTTCCAGGTCGGGATCCTGATCAATATGCAGTGCAGAAAATTCGTCAACTGATTGGAGAAACCTTTCAAGTTCTGAATCATCCTCGAACCCCTTCCAATGCTTGACGTTGTCCGGCACTGAGGGCCTATATCTTATATCAACATCATTTTTTACCATAGGCGGCAGAGGAAATTTGAGCAAACTAGCTGAGACAGCTAAAGAATCGGCCAAAGTATTTTCTCCCCTCAGAATGAAAGAAATGTTAAAAGCCAAGAAGAAATTATCAATAAGGTCCCATATTTCATTCCGATAATTTTTTAGCCTGGGATTATGGGCATGATAAGCATTCCTTACCTGCTGAATTATCAACTCAGCATCTCTGAATATTGCTGTCTCTTCAATTCCCATTTCCTTTGCGGCCCTCATACCCAGAACAAGAGCTTCATACTCTGCCACGTTGTTGGTGGCTTTGAATTCCAGCCTGTATGACAGGGACATGACTTCTTGACAAGGTGACATGAAAACCACTCTGACGCCAGTGCCTTCGCTAGAAGAAGCTCCGTCAAAAAACATCTTCCACACAGAGGAGCTTTGAGGGGAAATCAGATGATCAGGGCTGGGATGTTTTCTGATTAGTAAAGAGCTTTCGGGGGCATCGGTAAGCTGCAACAAACTAGACCCCAAGTCGGTGTCAAGTGCAAAGATGGGGTGATTGGTAGGGTCTGCTTCATCACTGACAATATAGGCTAGCTGGGCTTCTCTATATAATCTCCTTTGTTCCCCTTCAAAGACTGGAATAGTGGCATATGTGAGATCCATCTGTAGTGTCCCTCCAAGTTTTTTAATCCACGATCTAGACAATAGCATACCAAATTTGGGGGGAACGTCGGCTACCACAATATCCATGACCACGCTTTTCATGGGCAGTTGAAACAGGGAAACCACCAGGTCTTTGATGACTCCTAGACACTACACTCTCCTTGAATTGAAAGAATATAAATCATGATAAGTTCTTGTCACCTCCAGTCCCAATTCTTCCATGACTATTTTTGGCATAAGGTTATGGGAAGCCCCTGAATCCATGAGGTAGTTATGCAACACTTTATCATGTATGTTCAGGGATGTGTAGAAAGGAGGGGATGAGTCATCTCTGTCTTCTACCATGGGGCCTAGGATGACGACTGGCTTCTCATCTTGAAGGTTTACTGAGTCAGAAGGGGGCTGGGGGGACTCGGATTATAGCAGCTTGGAGAGGGATCTTTTAAAATTTTCGTTTTTAACTAGCTCTGAGAGGGGGACAGGGATCCTGATCTTTTGAATTTCATGTTCAAAACTAAAGTATGGAATGGGCTTAGGAGCTTCCCTTACCTCGGAGATGGGTTCTTTGACTACTGGCACAACTCTTTGAGTTCTTTTATCTTTAGTAGCGGCTGCTGCAGCTTTAGTAAGTATTTCTGCTATGAGGGGCTGGTCTGGGCTGTCAAAGTCTCCTTCTTTCCTTCTCGTCCTAAGATTATATCTATTAGAAGTGTGACCGACCCTTTGTTCCTTCCCCAACTCATGAATTTGAGCACTCATCAGGGATTCTTTGTATGCAGACTGCATCAAATGGGGAAAAGGGGGAGTTTCTTCAATACAGTTAATTTCAGGGCCAAACTCGTCTATCTCCTCTCTTTCCTCATGATCAACTAGGTTGTTTTGGAGGGGGGTTTGAACCCTTTTATCCTCTCTATCTTTTCCCTTTTGTTCCCTCGGGAAAACCTGAGGCATATTGTTAGCAGGTCATCTGAAACCTCTATTATCAGTGTTTTGGGGATTTCTTTACATGGGCTTCCCCTCTAATTCCCACCTCTCAATCTTGGCAGCAAGTGATTTTATTGCTCTGGCTGTCTCATCTATCTGATGGGGCAGGGGAGAAGAACTGGATGAGGAAGTTTCATGCTTGTTCTTGGGCGTATTTCTATCACCTGCATTCCTGAGTCGGTTGATAGCCAATATGTTAGATTCTACTTCCATGGCCGCATCCTGCATGTGGGCCAGCGTAGCAGCTCTTCTCTCCCTTAGCAGTAGGCAGAAATCGGGATCAAAAGTGCTGGAGTAAGTGATCATTGCAGAGGATTCGGAGGGCTTTATCTCAGCAGGGATTCTGTTGTACATTTTATTAAATCTCTTGGAGAAGTCGGAGACAAACTCTCCTTCCTTTCTCTTCAATGACCCGAACTCTATCATGTAATACATGAAATCTTTTTTATTTCCCCACTGTCTCAGAAAGGTACTATCTAAAGCTCTGATTCCATCAATAGATCCAGGAGGCAGGGCCTTGAACCATTTTCTAGCCTCTCCTTGGAGACTATGGAAAAAAATTCTCATCCATACGTCTGCGTGCATGATAACATTATCATCCGCGAAAGTATAAAAAGCTGCTAGGTGTTCTTCAGCAGTTATGTCCCCCTCGCCTGTAAACTTGGGCAGCTGCTTTAGGTATCCTTCTGGTGGGAGGGCATTGAGAAGCTATGATAATACAAGGGGATCATACCTAGCGGCTATGATGGCCTCCATCGCAGTCATAGGGGGATTTTCTCTGGCCATATGGGTATTATGTAAAGGGGAACTCGGAGGAGAAGGAGTTCGTGAAGGGGCTGCGGGAAATGAGTCTCGAAGTGGAGTGGGAAACAAGAGCGGGTTTAAGGAGAAAGCTAACGAGTTCAAAGCAGGAGGTGCTCCTCCTTGTGCAAGAGTGGGGAAATCTTCTGTGGTCGTGGGTCTACGCCAAGGTACAACTTCAGAGGAGAGGGGAGTGACAAGGATTTCTCCCTCTAATCCAAGACCAGGAGGGGAAAACTCAGCAGTAACAATCCCAAAATTCAGGAAACGGGAAACTTGTGAAGGAGGTCTATCAAGAAACTGAGGGGGAGAAAACGAAGTTCTTACAAAAGGAGATGGCGGATTACCTGTTTCAGCGGTGGAAGCTTCTTCTTCAGGGGCCTTTCCTTTTCTGAGAACCACCTCTGGATCAGTTTGAGGCGTAGCTAGGGGCAGCTGTGGATGAGACCGTGTGTGTCTACCTCTGAAAGCCACAATTGATAGAGCAGGTTCTCCCCAGCGAGTCGTCACAATGGAGTCGCCAGGTGCACAATAACAATCTTGATAATTCTGATATCTGATGCACCTTCATAATCAGTTAATCATTGTCGTTCAATCCTAGGGAAAATATTCAACTTCGTCCCCGACAATGGCGCCAGAAATGTTGGTGACAGAAGTCACTCCTGGATTGCTAGTAGGAGAAGAGCCCGACGCCCATCAGTTTTATGTCATAGTGGTTTGTAGATGGGGTGATCGAATGGAAGCCAACTCAAGACAACATCATTCCAACTCCAAAACTAGGCCAGGCATGCATAGGTAAGTGAGGTCCTATATAAACTTCAGACAATGAGCTGTAGTAAAGGGTGAACAGACGAAAGACTTATATAAGAGGAATGCAGAGGTCTGTTATTAACATTAGGTTTCTAACAGGCTGAGGAAGAAGACGTCCAAATGCAATATCATCTTACATTTAAACACAAAGCCAGAGAATGCAATAATGCGACAATAAATCTTTTATCACAACATAACTGCAATAATTCGTGCGAATCAGTCAATCACGAATTCTCTTAGCATGAGACGGAAATTAGATGGAGTAAGAAAGACTGTCTGTCATAAAACAAGATATCTCATATACAGATGCATAACCAGTAAACTAGAATATCTGTTAAAACTTTACAGTAGGGAGCTTTGCTCTACCATCGATACTTTACAAAATACAAAGACTGAGTTTATATACTCAGAGAAAATCGCCTAATCAGAGGCGTGCCCAGTTGCCCAAGGCTTGGTGTCCCTTCAGTCAAACTCATACTGATATTCTTTGTCAGACACTACCTTAATTGTGCATGGCTCCCGCAGGGGGAGTAGCTGAGTCAGTAAATGCTGAGTTAGCGTGTGCAGACCTCCTCCGGTTAGTCGAGGACTCGGCATGGCTTTTCTAAAAGAATGGGTACACAGGACCCTCTCGAGCGGACCACTTACCAGACCCTCCATACTTCACACTTAATGAATGAAGAGAGGCTTCAACCACCCGCTTGATTTTCATTAACTACTTCCTCAGGGAGTGGCCGAGACGATATGCTCAGGAGCTTCGGCACTTCGCGTCTCGTGGATGAGAAGGAGCTAGTCCTTACTCTTCAAGGTTGCAAGGGGAGAGGAGGCGATGGAACCCAATCACGTACCACGTGTCCCTCTTTGATGGACGACTGAAAATGCTTCATGTCATCGTGGGCCTCAACTTCTATGCTTTCGGCGTTCGCGAATATGAAAGGGCTGATCCTTGCTGATCGAAATCGTGATGAGCGATGTGCCGAGACGACTCAATCTGGTGCCACGCGTCCCTCAAATCTAACGGTCCTAAACTCATCCGATGTTGCAGTGGGCCCCAGGTCCTGAATGCTCTCGCTCCTTCACGTATTGGGATATGACGAAGCTATTTTTTGTGCGTTGGAGTTGCGATGGGCGAGGCGCCGAGATGGCTCAACTTGCTGCCAGGTGTCCCCTCTAGATGGACGGTTGAAAACACTTCGGTGATACTGTGGGCCCGAGTCCAGGATTCCTTCGGCACTTCGCGTCTCGCGGCTGGGAGGAGGCTAGTCCTCGTTCTTCAAAGTCACGAAGGGCAAGGAGGCGATGGAGCCCGATCATGCGCCACGTACTCCTCCGGGATGGACGGCTGAGATATTTTTGGGTGATATATAAACGCTATCCATTGTGCTAATCCTGGCGCAACTCTGCTAACCGCGATTACCCGCCGATTGTTGATCTGCTCTATACATGGATCCTGGCCGTTGACGACATACTTTGCCTGCTCGCTTGATTGAAAGTCGAAAAACAAGATTTTTCCATGCTGCGCTCAGGTGCTTCTCGTGTAACTTGCAGACCCGAATGCTCTCAAGCCCAAGACAAGAATTATCGCTAACAGTACTGATCCAGGTGGATATCGGGGGCCACCCACCCTTTACAAATGGCTCAAAACAGTTTTCTGGCCATTTTGGCAATTTACTATTTTTAGCAGGTTTTCACTTCCGGGGCCATTTTGAGGGCCTAAATGAAGTTTTTTCAAGATCGAGGTTCTCAATAATATCCGAAGGCATGATTGAGCCCCCAAAATGAATCTCCTCGATGATACCTTTCCAACGAGCTATCACACGCCTAAAACGGAGATCGTATGCAAAAGTTACGACCCCGGGAAGTT
>JZKD02S1713061.1:101691-125661 GCA_000966675.3 Picea glauca
ATTAATATGTTATATATATGTAGAATAGTCATTCTATGTTTATATGGATGTGTATGTTTTTCCCCAAGTATCTATGTGTGGCATAGCCTGACAAGTTATGGTTGGGTATGGTATCAAATTGGTATCATAGCTAGTTTAGGAAAGACAAGGTATTTCGGTAGCATTGCCCGGCAGGGTTGTTGTTGGTCGGGGTCGTTACAAATTGGTATCAGATCTAATTTATGGAATACAAGGTATTTGGGTAGAGTTGCCCGACAGGGTTGTTGTTGGTCGGGGACGTTACAAATTGGTATCAGAGCCATGGTTTCAACACTGATCTTGGATGGGCCATGTTAGTGGAAGTTGAAGCAAAAGTTTCAGAAAAGAATTGTTGTCAAAATGGACAAAATTCAAGTTCAGAGCCCATGGTTCCTACCCAAAACCTAGAGGGGCCACGAACAAGAAATTCGAAGGAATAAGTCTTAAGAATTTTGATGTCTAGAGTGCTAGAAGGGCGTTGAAAGAACACTTGGACTTTGTTCAGAACACGGGAGGTGTAATAAGTTTAATAAATGACCACAGAGAAATAAATCACAATAGTTGTGGTGTTGGGGCCATAGGATCTATTCGGGAGAAGGGGAATCCTTCACGGCCGTCAGATCTGGAGAAAGTGGAGGAGGGTTAACCTGGAAGCCCTTTGAACTTCGTGAATTCAGTGAGGTTAGGTGAAAAAATAAGGAAAGGGTCGAAGCTCGAAGCTTCAAAGTCCAAATTTAATCTGGATCATCCGTCAAGAGGAACACGTGTCGGTAGATTGGCTTGTTCGATATTTCGACGTTCGGTAGAATTAGTGTGTGTTGAGGTGAGAACTTCCGAAGCCTGAAGTCCTAAAGCAAAAGAGCAGACATGGTGGGACAGGATGACATCGCCAGGTGTGACGTGTAGCTTCCTAGACATGCCATGCTCCACCACCTTAGTTGGTGACAGTTGTACTATGTGGCCCTAGAGGGTAAAGAAGTCCGAAAATTCTGAATTCGAGAGACTGGAAGGAAGCAGGCGTAAAAAAATTTGAAGCTCAAAATTTTGGAGTAACATGGCATGATGATGTCATCAAGAATGACGTGGACCCATGGGATGTGTGCCACGTGTTAGTGGGTTTCGGACCCACCAAATATTGAAATGTCATTTGGAACGTGACATGTGTCACTTGCCTAAGTGGGCCACGTGTTTGTTTCTAATGTTTCACCACGTGTACCTCCTATCGAGTATGGGTGGTGGGGCCTTGATGGTCACAATGGCACATGTCACCATATGTCACATTCTGGAGATCGGACTCTCTAGAATAGTTGTGCTATGTTATGCAATGGAGGGACCCCCCTTCGTTAAAAGAAGAAAGGTAAGGGGGAGTGTGGAATCAATTACAAGCTATCAATCTGAGCACTGATGATCAAATTCGATGAGACTTACATGAATATTAACCACTATACGACAATAGTCATATCTTCTTGTTGAGGCATATATTTCATCTCAGTCGTTGGTTGTTGCTGAATAGTGGACCGTAGATCCACTCCTCACACTCCACGAGTTTGCCCATTCAACACTCCAGGGAGTTACAATGACTTGGGTTAGGAACTTATGAAGTCCCAAATAAGCGCCTATCGGCCTAGCGCTTGGCCACAACCCGTGGTCGCATGGGTTGGGGGCTAAGAGAAAGGGGCTAGTGCCCGAAAACTGTGTTAAGAAGGGAAAAGGGGTTAGGAAGGAAGCAGGTGAGTTTCGTCTGGTTTGAAACCACATCAAAAGAATACTGAAGACCTGGGAACTTTATGATAGAGTCCATCAAAGATCTAAAATCCATTAGCTTAGAGAAAAGAGATCGTTGCACAAGAAGTGCATCGGAGAAGAAGCACAAGTTTTAAAGGATCATAGTTTTTTGCTCAAGGCTTAGAATTGAGCAAGGAAGCTGTGATTGGGAAGGTCTCAGAAAGAGGATTCTATATGTAATGGTTACATTAAAAAAAAAAGTGCTAGAGATGTCTTCAGATAGAAGAAAGAAGGAAGAAGGACAAGGAAAATTATGTATTCTACATCTGAGATTTTTCAGAAGTCATTGGATCAGATGTTGGGTTTGATAAGCAACATGAAAACCCCAAATGGAATTATTGTTTGGGGAAGGCAGTCCAGGTGACAATAATTGCACATCCAATGTGCAAGCTAGGTGGAGAAATCCATTTGTGATACGTGATAATGCATGAACCATAAGTTCATGTGGAGATGCAAAGCATGGGAATAAGGAAGGAAGGTTTTTATGGAATATGAAAGAGTTTGGAGATAAAATGTGACATCTCCAAGGACAAGCCCTATAGATTGGATATAGTACCTCCATTATTACTATCATAATGCACAGTGGAAGAATGGAATGAAGTTCATCAAATAGGGCAGGACAGAAGTTGAATATGCATGTGAGAAGGCTAAATCAAATTGCTTCAAGAAAGAAGTTGGTGTTAACTAACCAAGGTTACTCACAGAACATGACTGGAGTTATAATTCGTTCATGCAGGAGATGAATCAGAGGAATCTAAATAATAATGGAATGTTGAAAATTAATATCAGCATAATATGTGATGGCAAGTATGCAAAGTAGACAAGGAAAAACTCTTGGATGGAGTCAAATCCATGAACATCCTCAGATAATGGAAGAAGAAATCATGAGATATATATCAATCTAATAGAAATGCATGTCAACACTCCAAGAAGGAAATCTAGAATAGTAGAGGATTTTTTATGGATGTTGGCCCTTGACCAAGTCTTGAGGATCCTTGGTCATGTTTGACCTATTTTTGGGACTTCGACATGCTGTTGAAGGCAGAGTGCAAGTCGAAGCAGAGATCGCGGGATCTCGGCCCCTTTTTAGGGATTTTTGGATTTTGGGCTTATGTAATGGGTATGGGGATGTCGGCCCATGGGTTTACCTATGTTTAGGCCCTATTTTTAATGTATAAATAGAATTATAGGCGATGTAAGAGAAGGTCGGAGAAGAGGTTTTTGGTGCTATGCTAAGTGCAAGAGATTTGTGCATATTGTGTGAGATTTACAAGGCTAAGTGCAAGTGATTGTAAGAGACTGCGAAGGGGATTTGTGTTGTAAATCAAGGGAGGAGGATCTAGCGGAGTGCACACAGGTATCATGTCCTATTCAGAGTAATATATCATGGCTATGTGCATGTAGAAGATTGAGAGAAAGAAATAAAGAAGAAGAGTTGGTGGACATAACCCCAGGGTGGGGGTGAACCATGTATATCTCGTGTTGTGGTTGCTTTGTGCTTTATGGTTGTTCTCTTGTTTATGCGGTTAAATGTTTAGTGCACTAATATATGCTTAGAAGAATCTAATATGGTAGATTAGTGTTGAATAATGTGAATGAATGCTAGATCTGATCTATGTTGGTATGCTTAGTGCTTGAATCTATTGGATCTGTGTGAATACTTCTCTGATCTATTATTAGGGTTTAGTTGCGTTATAAACTAAGACTGAATATTAATGAACTATAATTGTTAAGTTCTCTATTAAGGTGTTACAATCACAAATCTGTGTCCCAGCTAAGGTTGCAGACATCTGAGTCCTGCAACCACCCCTACCTCTACCTCGGGTGAGACTTCATCTGCTTCGCAGGTGTTGCCGAAAGGGTCGGTAGTTAGGGTTTTGTTGATGCGATGTTGTAAGAATTGAACCCTGGGTCTGCCCCTGTGCCAACAAATGAAAGAAACCCTGAATGATCAAAAGAATGTCAACTTGTTAGAGATATTCAAAGGAAAAGAATGTATAGAAGCAATAATAGGAGACTTCGACATTGACTATGTTCTGGATGAAGAAACACATGTAAATATCATGACAGAAAGAACTTTGGAAACTTTAGGAAAGCTTGCTATGATTCCTTCATTGGGAGGAATAGGATTATTTAGAGGAAAGTTGATAACCCTATGTGGAAGACTCACCCAGATATCTATGAGTGCTCATGGAACTTTGATAGAGGAAGATTTTGAGATTGTTAAATTTATTGAGAACAGCGCCCCATTTGTTATATTACTATGAAAACCTTGGATTGAAACAGATTAGGCAGAAGGAAGGTTTGAAAAACTAAAACTTCGCCGAGATATCAGAACATCGCAACATGGCGATCAGACCCTGAACTAATCAGCATCCATGAGACCACTCATGAAGCAAAGGATACTCCTGGACCTAGCAGAAGGAAGAAGACCGAAGAGGTTCAAAAATTGAGTAGCGCATCGGAAGAAATTGCTTCAGTACCACCTAGCCAAGGGGGTGATGACGAAGTAGATCAAGAAGAGACCAACGGAAAAGAAGATCAACATAAGCAGGGAGAAGTAACACTGCCTAGGGATCTTGTTGATGAGGTTGATTCCTTGAAGAAATGGAAGGTTTCCCCCTCAAAACCCACTTCCCGAAAGAAATCCAGAGCCACCTTGACTAAGATGTAGACTGTGCTCATTGTAGATGAATTCAACTTCATCATCGTAGTTGTAGCAGATGCCTCGCAGGACATCTTGCAGAAACATGAAGCCAAGCAGGAGGAGATGTATGACATGATCGAGGTTGAACTCAGAGGGGTACAACAAGCCCTTCAATCCAGCCGCATAGTATCCACTGCACCCCCGCCATCATAAGAACCAGAGTTGGGAGATGATCCTTCCCAACTCCGCAGACTATCTGATGTGACCGAAGCTCACCTTCGTCGAGCAAAAGATGAGAAATACCAGGCCACAACAGCCCTAAAACAAGCCCAAGAAGAAATGGTAGAGCAATGTCGGGTGGCACAAAAGGAGAAGGATGACCTTCAAGCCAAGTTTGAAGAAGAGAGGGCGCAGGTCAACAAAGAAAAAGAGTAGTTTCTCGCAGAGAAGCTTGAAGTCAAAGAAGCAGTCGACAGAGCACTTTGCTCTATGACAGGCTTAGAGCCAAAGGAAAAAGACCGAGTGGAGCATCAAGTAGTGCAACTCGCAGAAGATATCCAATAGCTTCAACAAAGAATAGCAGACTTAGAGCTATGAACAGTGCCTAGCACTCCACGGGATGTGTGGGATCAAAGAGAAGCAATTGCTTGAAGCGCAATTGAGAGAATCAAGGCCCTCGCCATGGAATGTAAATATCTAAGTGATTGCAATGCCTAGACTTATGATTGACTCACTGAGGATCCTGAACTGAAGGCATTGGAGTCACAGCTCCAGAAGGCAAAGTAACAAGCAGAAACAGTACAGGCGTAGTTGAAGCCTTTGTCAGCCGTTGAAAGGATGAAGCGATCCAAAGAACAGTGCATTGCTCAACAGCAGGTCCACACCATTCAGAGCAAAGTCATGGAAGTGACTCAGAGGCTCCAACCAACACAGGATGAGGCTTGCCAACTATTCGCAGAGATTGAAGGCCGAGGAGAAGAACTAGAGCAAGTCGTCACTGCAGTTGAACAACGCTTAGAGGGACCTGTCAATGAAGCAGTTATCCAAGATTTTGTCGAGCAGGAGGTCATGGTGCAACAACAGGTCGAAGCAGCTCGAGCCAAGCTCGAGGATTTTGAAGCAGAGCTACCCAAACTAGAGTGACTCGGGACGAGTCACGGGTGAGTTTTGGGGGTCTGTTGGACCAAGTCCTGAGGATCCTTGGTCATGTTTGACCTATTTTTGGGACTTCAACAGGATTTCGAAGGCAGAGCGCAAGTCTAAGGCGGAGCACAAGTCGAAGTGGAGATCACAAGATCTCGACCCCTTTTTAGGGATTTTTGGGTTTTGGGCTTATGTAACGGGTATGGGGATGTCAGCCCGTCAGTTTACCCATGTTTAGGCCCTCTTTCCAATGTATAAATAGAAGTTTAGGCAATGTAAAAGAAGGTCGGTAAGAGGTTTTGGTGCTATGCTAAGTGCAAGCGATGATTGTAAATGCTTTGTGCATATTGTGTGAGATTTGTAGGGCTAAGTGCAAGTGATTGTAAGAGACTGCGAAGAGGCTTTGTGTTGTAACTCAAGGGAGGAGGATCTAGCGGAGTGTGCACAGATCTCATGTCCTTTGCGGAGTAAGATATCATGGCTTTGTGCATTTAGAAGATTGACAGAAATAAATATAGAATAAGGGTCAGTGGACGTAGCCCCAGGGTGGGGGTGAACCACATATATCCTGTGTTGTGGTTGCTTTGTGCTTTATGGTTGTTCTCTTGTTTATGTGGTTAAATTATTAGTGCATTGATATATGCTTAGAAGAATATAATATGGTAGCTTAGTGCTGAATAATGTGAATAAATGCTAGATCTGATCTATGTTGGTATGCTTAGTACTTGAATCTATTGGACCTGTGTGAATACTGCGTTGATATATTATTAGGGTTTAGTTTCGTTGTAAACTAAGACTGAATATTAATGAACTATAACTACTAAGTGCTCTGTTAAGGTGTTACAATCACAGATCTATGTCTTGGCTAAAGTTGCAGACATCTGAGTCCTACAACCACCCCTGCATCTACCTCGGGTGAGACTTCATCTACTTCGCAGGTGTTGTCGAAAGGGTCGGTAGTTAGGGTTTTGTTGGTGTGTTGTTGTAAGCGTTAAACCCTAGGTCTGCCCCTATGCCAACAATGCACTCGAAAGGTGTGAAGTTATTTCCATAAGAGCATGGAGATATCAAGTCAAGAATAATTTAAAAGAGAAGTGACTTCTAAAGAGAAATCAATAAGGAACCAGGAAGAATAAAATGGTTATATGCATGGTTTTGAATGCAGAGGAGATGGTTCCTAAAAGAATCCATCTTAAGTAACATAGAGCCATGAGTGACAACACAAAAGGTTGGAGGTATCACCTGAATCTATGATGGTAAGGTAAAAGAAGGATTTTCAGTTAATTTTATGCAGCTAGCAAAGGAGGCATATGTGCATCCTTACAATATGATAGAGATTGCATAGGCAAGTCAAGTTTGAGGCTAGTGGGCAAATGGAAGAGAAGATTATAAGAAAACCTCAAGTGCTAAAGTATTTCGTCGAGAAAGGGCTGAAGAAGTCCAGTCCTGAAGAGTAACTAGATGTTGAAGAATCTAGAGTCTACAAAACAACTTTGTTTGGAATTAAATTCATCTAATACGAGTTGGGATAGTTGGATCCGGGAAATTAATGAAAGTTGAAGGTTAATATCAGCTTATTTTGGGACTATAAATGCAAAATAAGCCAAGAGTGATTTTTCTAGAAAGTGCTCAAGTCAAGAATAATCATGCACAATGATCACAGTAGGAGCACAAGAAGATTCAAGAATCTGGGAAGAATTGAAGACTTCTAGGATCAGCAAGGAAAAGTTGCACATGGGAAAGAAGTTGTTGAAATTGTGGTAGCGCTACAGCAGTTTAATTAGGGTTGGTTGAACAACCATAAGCAGAAAAAGAATTATTTCATGTTTCAAGTTTTGTTGGTGATGTTGCTACATAAGGAGGGAAGAAACAGAAACTTGAAGGTTGGTTAGGTTTGATAAAAGAAGCATGAAAGCTTCTACTTCCATAATCCATACAGGTAACATCAAATTTATTAATGGAAGTCATGCAGGTATGAGTTCTTATTACTCTTTTTCATAATTGTTGAAGGGAATTTAGGTAAGAATTTCCTCAGCCAGAGTTATTTTATAAAATCACGTGATTATATTATTTGAATGCATACCACTAGATGTGGTAAAGAATGGAGGCCTGTATTAATTCAAAGCTTTTTAGCTTTTAAATGCACACACTAACATAGTAGAATGTCATGTTAATTTGGTTATGGGGTAATAACCAAGAATTAAAATATAAGAACTTGTTATAGGAATGAATGCCAATAAGCTAGTCATGTATGAAACCAGGACATGGTTGGATATGGCAAGGTATGGATATGGAAAGGTTATGAACCACACAGGTACTAAAAGCTTCCTACCTTTAAATAAAACTTGGACTGCAACCTTTTTTCTAACACTAATGAACATCACAGAATTATATTCTTGGTGTAGCGTTCGGGTCGAAAAGGAAGGCATCCAATTAATTGGGAAGACAATAGGAAGTGTGTGGAGAATGTGTCAACACATTGGCCAGAATTCCAACTTATGGATGATGAGATACATGACTGAGATAAAGAGCATTATGTAATTCAATGCAAGGTGCACTGAATAAGTATGCATTGATAATTGTACTCATGCATAGTAAGTGATAGAATTGTGTACTAAATGCAATTGTTGAATGTGTTTTGTAAGTACATGCATATATATTATTGCATGGAAATAATTGTTACTAACAGCTGAAATGTTGTGAACTCATGAAGTTGAGGACATTTCAGGGAGGTGTTAGACATTGCAATGGGAAAGTTACAAGCCAAGTAGTCACATGAGCATTGACTACAAGAAATTTTCTTGTTTAGAAAAAGAAGTAATGAACTTACAGATATTACTGTGAACATGCATATGCATAGAATGATGAGTCAATCTATTTTATTAAATTGCTTGGTAATTATGATTGAATTGCTAGATGCAGACAATTCTAAGTTCACTGCATATGGTTATGTACATATTGCAATTGAATTATGATGTACAGAAAATACTGACAATTGTTGGCAGTATGCAAGATGAAGCCTTGCAAGAAAATGGTATGTAGTTTGGTGCTTGTGGAAAACCACAAGGAAGGTTGCAATCCTAATATGGAAACAACAAAGAAAAATTATGAAATGGAATTTCATGTTTTGGGGAAAAGTTTAATTCCCTTTTGAACTAAGTTGGAGTTCCTAAATGAATTATTTTATGTTCTCTCATGATAACTGCATGTGGTTGATGCACATGAGATGATGTTGATTAAAGTTAGAATGTTGACTAAAAAGAGTAGCTCGGGGAAGATGTTGATTGGAATTCTCTAAGGGAAGTTGGAACTCCGGGAGCCACAGTGCTCTGAGACTTCCTGATCCAGCATGTTGTTGAAGCCCAAGGAAAGGGAGGTGTAGCAGCCGATGGACTATGTGATAGAGAAGGTGTACACTCTTGGGGTGGGACAGGCATGTGGGGAATGAGAGACCATTGGTTGGAGTTTTGTTGAGGTTTGGTACCTTGGCCTAGACCCCGTTGATATGGATTGTGGACCGTGGTTATCTTGGGAATCCATTTCCCCGATGGAGTCATAGCCTTGCTCATGGGTGGAAGGTCTTCTCAATCAAAAGATAAGTATCAATTATCTATTCATTGTATGGTGTGTATCTTGTATACATGTTATAATGTTATTAGAATTGCATGTATATACATATATGTATATATTGCATATATTTTCTAATGTTGCTTCTGAATGAATAGGTGTAGGAGTAGAGTATTTATGTTTATGGAGCCATAGCCCTGCTAAGAGTTTATCAATAGTGGGATCTAAGGTTGGGTGGAACAGTGTGGATCTACAATCAGTCGGTGCTTTCAATGAGGTTTAATTGAAGCATGCAACAAGGAACAATGAGTTGAATTCTTTCCTGAAGAAACTCTATGGAATAGAGAAATTGAATTTCAGATGTGGTATGAACACCAGAATTGGTGCTTGAAAGTAGAGCACCAGGGGGATAATAAGCTTCCAATATCTAAATATTGGAGCTTTTTTTTTGAAGAATTTTTTAATTGTATATGTATAAACAAGTTTCACTGAGGACAGTCCAAAAATAAGGGGAGGGGATTGTAATATCCCCAGGTAAAACCCCAGTTGTAATTATGAATTGTAAACATGTTTGGTTGGGCTAGTGAGCCGAGTTATAATAAGCTAGGAAGCTTATGTGATGATTAGGCTAGAGAGCTTAGGATGTTAAGGCCAAGAGCCTTTTTTGTATATGTAATTATGCAAATCATTAATAAAAATTACACATCGCTATGTGTAGACCGTCCACAAAGAAAGAGTTATGGGGGACTAAGCTCCACTAGGTAGGGTGAGGGATGGGGCTAAGTGTCTAGGCCTAGAGGCTAAGCTAGAGGGACTACCTTTAAGGGAATAATATTTTATTATTATTATTTCCTAAAGGCTAAGGTGGACATGAACGGTGTTGTCCTAAGTTTCTGGGAAAGGGAACGAGTGCGAAGTGGAACGCGTGCGGCTGCAGGAAGACAGGTGTCGACCTAGGCGCATGCAGTTATAGCTGGAAAATCCAACATGTTAGGGGATTCGCTTCCCATTCTGGTGTGGCTTACCATCCTTGTGTCGGGGACCATTCTGGAGTCTCTTCATGACCCTTACGAACCTTTGGAAGTCTGTCACCCTTCCCAAAATTCACCAGCGATTCACGTATTGAAAAAATTCTCCTTCATCGTCAACCTCATTATCTAGTACACACCTTTGGAATCCTGCAGTGGTACCGGATTTACCCTGTGTGTCTTCTATAAATCCGAATGCATTTTGCATTCACCTGAGCTATGTTGTGTCTTAGTGTTTGGTTGTTGTCATTTTCAGTGTCCTGACCCATTTTTTTTTATTGTCGTCACCCATGTGTTTGTTGAATGTTGTTGTTGTTGTTGTTGTTTTCATCCTCACCGTGATGGAAATGAGTTGAAGGTAATTGAAGAAGAAGTTTGTTAGGCATGTGAGCAACTCTCCCAGGTGAGGGAGTTTGTTGGGAAGTGATTTCTCCTGGAAGGGAGTCTCGTAGCTGCTACAAATCTCTGAGAATTTCGGTCTGGCCTATTGCTGAAGCCCACGGTAAGGGAGGTGAAGCAGTCGATGGACTGTGTGACAATGAAGGTGTATACTCCTGGGGTGGGATAGGCATGTGGGGAATGAGAATCTATGAGAAGTGGGCTTAAGTGGCTCTTAGGAGAGAATCCTTCCTCTTAAACTATTTGACTTTCTATTGTTGACATCACCTGTGTTCATTTGACATAAGAGTTGATTTGAAGAAGCAGGTTGTCATGCCTGTGAGAAACTCTCCCAGGTGAGAGGGTATGTTGGGAAGTGATTTTTCTTGGAAGGGAGTCCCATAGCAACTACAGTACTCTGAGACTTCTGGTCCAGCCTGTTGTTGAAGCCCAAGGTAAGGGAGGTGTAGTAGTTGATGGACTTGTATTAGTGAAGGTGTACCCTCCTGGGGTGGAGCAGGCGTGTGGGGAATGAGAGTTTGTGGGTTGTGGGCATAAGTGGATTTTGGGATAAAATATCCTTCATGTTGTTTTTTGCAACTTCCGTGTTGTCCTTGCCAAGCCTAGAATTCCCTTGCCTGGTGGAGTTTAGTCCCAGGTCGGGGGTGACCCATTGTTGAGCGTGATGAGCAATGTGGTCTATGGCTGGGAGGTTCTTGGAAGGTATGCATGCATTTGGTGGTCTCCTATTAAAATATAAGTACCAATTTTATGTTGATTTACATGTTATGTAATGGTACATATGTTTTAATTGATGAGTATTGCATGTGTATGTTGTATATGTTGCATGTGTAGGCTTACTTTTATTTCTGCATTAATATGTTATATATATCTAGAATAGGCATTCTATGTTTATATGGATGTGTATGTTTTTCCACAAGTATCTATGTGTGGCATAGCCCAACAGGTTATGGTTAGGTATGGTATCAAATTGGTATCAGAGCTAGTTTATGGAAGACAAGGTATTTGGGTAGAGTTGCATGGCAGGGTTGTTGGTCGGGGACGTTACATTTCCACCACATCACTTCCATTCTCCCACTCGTCGTCGCATTGAAGAGCACTTAGAGAACATGTGATACACTTCCAATCGTACGATCCACCTCGTTGAAGACCCTATCACCACGGGACATGTAAGCCCCAAATTTAGTCGAAGTTTTAGCATAATTCTCAATTCATTTTAAAAGAAAAATAAAAAATTTTGGGGACATTCAAACATAAACATAATTAATAAATAAACTCGTTCTTTACCCTTCTATTATGTTGTGGGAATTAGAAAACGTGACCCTAGCACTTTCTTTCATCCACAATAATTAAAGGGGCCAAAACTAAGGTTTAAGCTAGCTTTGTTTCCATTCTTACCTCTGGTGTTGGGTAAAACCCCGCTTTAGTTGCCTTTACTTTAATGTGGGGTTTTGCCTTGTTGAATAGAACGATATATCTCCTCTCAGATTTTGTTACTAGAAGATATATATAGAAAAAGATCTAAAAAAAACATGTGGTTTGTCGAGGAAGACAACTCGAGTTTGTGAATGTTTATCTTTCTCCTCCCACATTTTTTTTAATGGTAGTTTGCTTATTAGGGGGGAATTTTTTGGTTTTTCAAGAGCCTTCGAGAATACTACATTTATAGCATGCCATGAATATTCAAACTAGTGCATCATTACCCAACCTCCCTCCCTTCATCCTCCTCGCCTCATATTTCTCTTTCAACCTTCCTAGGTGGTGTACTTACAAGATTTCAGGGACCTATGCCCTGAAGCTCAATCACCAATCATTAGTTGAATTCCTTAAAAGAAATTGTCTAATCATTTATCAAGGTTCCATCATGCAAAAATCAATTTGTAAATGGCCATTCTCAACAGATAATATCTCCTCCTAAATAATATTCCTTTGATCCAAGAATTTGCATTCTTTGAGAATACTAACTATGATAACATCCTTTGTCGTTGATATGGGTGAGTTGCAAGAACAACTATGGCCACCTACAAGTGAATAAGTGGAAAAAATACCAGCATTGAAGTCAACTCAAATAGATAAGAGAATGAAGCAAGAGCTAGTACCCTAGGCCCCATCTAGAATGACACCATCTACATCATGGACACCAATGTGGTGTATCAACGGGGAGAAATTTTCCAAATGTTTCAACAAGAAACATATCATAAGTTACTATATTATGAACAATACTTGGGTGTCTACCAAGCACATAAACAATTTCACCTCTATAAGATAGTTGCACATCCTGATGTGTTACTATGCACAAAATACAACTTGTGGATCATTCAATGAATAGGTGTTCACAACTGGATAGTAAGAGATACTCAAGGGAAGGCTTTCTCATCATTCCAGAACTCATTCTTGTATACATGTTATAAACTTCCAATTGAGGAGATTAAACTTACAGAAGAATGGATGTTGCAATGCCCTATGGATTATAGAGAAATATTAAAAAACTAGTGGATTATAGGGGTAAACTTCATATCAATGAAATATATGGTTTATCCCACCAAAATTCCCAGGACCCCTTACAGATTTTTTATGTCCCTTCTTATAGGATTTATGGAGAAGTTGATGCCTCAAAATTTAAAGAATCTTGGATCCCTTTGCTACATACAATTAAAACTATTGGTCACATATTCAACTGGGATGGTATCCTCTCTACCACCCTGGAGGAGACCATATCAGCAGCAAAATGTGTAGTGCCAGGGAAGCATCCACATTTCACATCTACCACCAAGATTTTTGGGAACATGAATACCACATGCACTATCATAATATCTATGAACACTTTTTTATTCCATTGTTTCAATTATTATTTTGTGCTCCAACACCAATCATGTCAGAGAAGGCATTGTAGGTGTCATAAAAATCAGAGAGTGGTATGTGATAGATATTGGGACATATATCAGGGTCTACAAATCAACCAAGTCTCCCCACTTATTTCCAAAGTTTGTGCCTAAAAATTGGTTTCCCAGGAGGTAGCATGCCACACTCTTGTGCATGGAGTTTGAGTATCCCTCTATAGAGACAAGAAATTCCCATGGCTACCACTACCTTTTTTCTTGGGATCCTATAGTTTCAAAGGTGTAAAGGAGGCATAGTTTGAGGTAGACAGTCTGACAACATTCCATTTCGGGGAAGAAATATTCCATAGACATGATCCCCTAAATGTTGTAAGAAAACACTATCATCTTTGCAAGTATAAATGTCCCTATGAATCTGAGACATGGAGGGATCAAGAAATATATAGAAGGGCCAATCACTATGATGAAGTTTTTTATAGGATGAGAGGTAGCTCAAAGTCAGAGAAAAAATCAACTGCAAAAGAAAAGGTTGAGAAAGAGAAGGCAACAAAAGAAGCTACAACCAAAGAAAAGGTTGAGAAAGAGAAGGCAACAAAAGAAGCTACAACCAAAGAAAAAGTTGAAGAATAAGTTGCAGCTAAAGCAGCAATATAGAAATAAATATTGGAAAAGGAATATTATGCAACAAGTCTTCAACAAGTAGCATAAGCAGAAAGAAATAAAAAAGAGAAAGAAGAATAAGAGAAACTGATACTTATGAGCGAACGAGAAGAAAATTTCAAATGTAAAGAGGAATAAAGAAGAAGAAGAAAAGAAATCTCAAGAAGACACTCAAAATACTGGTCCTATGGACATTGGTTTGTCTAAAACCACTACTAGTCCCATGGACATCGGGTTGTATGAAACCACTACTAGTGCTACACTGATTAGAGGCCACTTTCCTCTCGAAGAACTAGGATTAGGAGCATTCACCCATGTTGATGTGTTTTCCTAACACCCATCACCGAAGTGATTGGGGTGCATATTCGAACCTATACCTCTTTCAAATGGAAACCCAAAAATTTCTCAAATTTGGAAAGTGCCAAATACCCTTCACCTAATTATCATAAAGACCCAACAAGTTTTAAGAATTCAAAACTAGTTTCAATATTACAATTCTTCTTCATGAAAGGCCAATAGAGATGGTTTCTCTTTGAAACAAAAAGAGGAGAAAATATAAGACACTAAAAGAAATAAATTGATTATGTCCATGTTCTCACTGAATATCCCTATGTGTCAGCTTCGTTCTGTATTTTACAGAGTAAAAAACAGAGATCATATGCCCAAGATATACCAATTTTCTCCCACATTTTGTTACCCCATACTTAGCCATTTTCCTTATTCTCCACTCTCCATACTTATTCATTTTCCTCATTTTCCTTCCTCTCTCCTTGCTCCATACTTAGTCATTTTTTTCATGTCTTTTATTTACTCTCTACTCTCTTCTCTTTTCCTTACTCTCTACTCCATACGGGAATGCAGGAGTCCTTCCCTCATCTCTACCTTCCATCCTCCATACGGGAATGTAGGAGTCTTTCCCTCATCTCTACCTTCCATCCTCCATACTTAGTCATTTTTTATGAATTTGGATGTGGGAGTCCTTCCCTCATCTCCACCTTCCATCCCCACCCTGCAACCCACATTTCCACAATCCTCAATTTGCACCTTCATTTCCACATCACCCAAATTGCACCCTCACGACTTAGTCATTTTTATTGAGTTTTACACTTAGTTTTAACTGAGTCTCACACTTATTTTATTTTTTGACTTTTGAATGCAGATGTGGGATCCCATATTATGATTTTTATACATCACCTAACCCCACAACCTGCATTCCTGCACGGAAAGTGTCTCCATACTTAATCATTTTTACTACTTCTACGCAATCCTAATTTTCGATATTATTATTTCGTGGAATTATTCATTATATTCCTAATTTTCATCCCCCTTCCCTCTCCTATCACATTGGGACACGTGGCAGTGAGGTGGACATACCCTTGGGTGACCCTTGGATGGTATGGTTTGTATAAAGATGACTTGGCAATGATTTGGCATGATGATTGGACGATGACATGGCAGCCAAAAGTTACATTGTGCGCAAGCTACAAAGGGTTCCATGGATCTCTCTACTTCACACACAAATAATATGGGATTCCATTTTGCTTATAAACATGATATAAGAACTATTCCCCAATGCATGCAGGATAAATGGGGTGAATTAATAAATCAAGGGCTCATAATTCACGTGCATAGATCAACGTTTGTTGAGTCTCTATCTTCTATAGGCCATAAATTTTGATCCCGACATCAAAATTGAGCAAACAAGAGCTCGTTGGAAAGATAGAGACACAAAGAAAAATTTGGAATTAGTTTCCATGGCTGGAATCATAACTATAATTCCCTAAAAATTAAATTACATTCAAGGCTATTTTCTAGCTTGGCGAAGAATTATTTTTGGAAAATTATCTATTAAAAGAAATTTATGAGTTTCTAAAGTGGGTCTTGGTTGATGGAACGAATATCTAAGTTCAAATTTTCAAAGGGACAAACAAAAACCTGACTAAAAATCAGTTTCAAGTAGATGAAGAGAAGATTATAAAAGAGGAAAAGAAGCATATTCAAAGGGTGGGGCAGTTAAGAGTTTTTGTAGCAGTGGAGAGTTTGCAAGAAGCAAGTTTTTCCTTTCCAAGATTTTTTGAATTAGCTTTCTTAGCTTTCTTCCTCGTCTTTCTTTCTTCTTGATTCTTTCCATCATATTTTCCATGTATGTTTGGCAACAAGAAGATCTGAGTTTGATCATCTCTTTCTCTAGATTCTTCCAATCATTTCTCGTGATAGTTTAGGTATGGAGGAAAAAAATCTTTGCTTGTAAAAAGACAAATGCAGTTTAATTTAGTTTATCTAATTTTCATTGAGATCTTGTTGAGGTTGTTTCAAGTCTCTTGTTTCAGACATTGCTAAACTTGTTAATTTGGTATATTCTAATTAATTTCTCCCTCAAATAACTATTCAAGTGTCATGTTATTTTTATGAATTTGTGTGGTGATGTATCAATGGATTCTTAATGAGATGATGCTTTACAAACTCATTTTGATATCAATGCAGAAGTTCTATAGAGTTCTTTATTGACCTGTCCATTTTACTTTTATTTCATCTTGTAAAGTCGTAGCTAATTCTAGATTCACATTATTTTTAAAGGAAGGAAAAATATATGTGGAAAGAAGACTCCAAACCATGTGGATACAAATCTTTTTAGGCATATTTATTTTGTCTTCTTAAATGATATGATGTGCTTGAGAAGTACATATGACTATAAGAGTTTGTACATCTGCGTATAAGAGCTTGTACATCTGTATATAGGATTTTTATTGGAATATTTGTTAAGGTTTTCTATTTCATTCATCTAAGTTCATAAGAAGAATCTTCCATATATCGAGAAATAGGAGTACCGCCTCTATAAAAATGAAAGAGGATTTATCCTCATGGTGTTATCTTAAAGACATTAAAACAGTCTTTTAGATCAACATTTTTGGCGACCATATTGGGGAAGGATTCATTTTCAAGAAATATGACACTTTTTTAGGATAGGATATTATTGGAAAACTAGAAGTTGTATGGTTCAAGTCATGGAAAAATATCTTCCAGATTTCTAGTCGAATGATTTAAGATGAATTGGGTCTTGAAAACCTTATTCAGGGAACATAAGGTGGAATTGTAGATATGTTATTAGAGTTCCAAGCACAAGTCATCTATTCCAACTTTTGCAAAACCAAAGAATCATCCAAGATTTGGAAAAATGAATTCCCTAGTAACTCCATTATAAAAATTTTGGATTTTGAAGAAAGATGCCCTAATGACTCCACCAAAAAGATTCCAGAATTACAACAATATCTATATGGTGACTCCACAAAATACTGTCTTTCATGTTTTCATGATATTTTCCCTTCCCCGCAAAGCCCAACAAAATGTGTTCAAGTTACAATAAAAGGAAAAGGTACCCAAAGAAAGAAATGGTTGCACAGAGGTCCACTCAATTTGCAAGGAGAAGTTCATCCCTTGCCAAATATTTCCATGGAAAAGTTTCCCATGTTCTTCAGAAATACTTCAGAGCATGAAGAGAAGCATTTGGTTAAGTTGGAATATGCTTGTGATATTTATAATGTGGTCGGAGATGATATTGCATGTCAACTACTTATCTTAACTCTAAAAGGAAATGTTAGTGAATATTTTTATTCATTGTTGTCTGGAACCATCACTTGTTGGGAGATATTAGAAAATTTATTTGTTGAGAAATATTTTCCGAGGAAAGATCCATATTCTCTTTTCTTGAAGTTGGTTGAAATCCATATGAATGAGGAAGAGTTTGTCAAATATTTCACTTTCATATTTATGAAAGTCCTTTGTGAGGTTCCTCGAGAAACATTTCCAACTGACTTCATCATTTTTAGCTGCTATGAAAATGATTTTCCCGTGAATTTTGGATTTTTATTGAAGCAAGAGGGAAAATACAGTTGAAAAGAGTTGATACAATGAGCTCAAGTCATTCAAGAAAATATTCATGAACGCAGTGTTGATCTCTTGAAAATTCCAATATCATTCCAACACAATGGAGAAAACGATTTAGAAGAGAAATATGATGAAATATGTGAAAAATTCTCTACTTCTAATTATGTTCCTAAAGATGAAAGTGAGAACCCAAATGTCTTAATTCAACAGGAATAACATCTGCAACCTTCTCCATTGGAGATAAATTGTGACCTCTGAGATGTTCAATCCAAGAATAATGTTGGCAATGAGTTTAAGGATAGATTTGAAGCACCTTCATTGTATGTACATGAATATTTCATTCAATATGATCATGGTGAAAATGTTGCAATGGTTTCTCAAGTGCCATTGTTGATTTATATAAAGTTGAAAGGGGAATGTCTATATTGGATGAACAAAAGTGATGATAAAAGTTATCACTTTACATTAAACCTTCAAGCTATTGATTTCTCGTCTAAAGCAGAGTTTAATGAAGAAGAGATCTTACAAACATCAAAAAAAGAAGGCAATTTGCAACAATAGGTTCCATGGGTGGTGTATTTTATTGTTGAATACAATGAGATTGTTGGTGAACAACAAAAGATAGCCCTATAGTTCTCCACATATGTTCAACAACAWTTTATTCTTACAACCTCACCATGGCAACATGGGCAYTGTATGRTGGGAGAATATMTTCAAAGCATTTCCATTGAACTAACACTCTCAATCAGGGATGTGCATAATCAAATGAGTTGGTTATGTRCATGGCTACATTGGAATTCTACTTACACTTGAAAGTAGCCCTTCTTTCCAAGTAGGTTAGGATAGGTAGATTTTTTATTTTCTCATGTATATAATTTTTTATTTTAGTAAAGTTTTCCTAATAAGAATTTGATGGATCAAGATAATGGTTTGGGGATGAATCCATATCCCAATGGATAAGGCAATTGATCTTGGTATGGGTCCTCAGCAACCCACAGGGGGTCATTGTCCCATAGTTGGATCTAGCTGTTGATGTGTTTTTCTAACACCCATCAAATAGGTGACTAGGGTGCATATATGAACCTGTGCCTCTTTCAAATGGAGACCCAAAAAATTCCCAAATTTAGAAAGTGCCAAGTACCCTTCACCTATTGATCATAAAGACCAAACAAGTTTTAAGAATTCAGAACCAGTTTCAATATTACGGTTCTTTTTCACGAAAGGCCAACAGGGATGGTTTCTCTTTGAAATAAAAAGAGGAGAAAATAAAAAGACACTTAAATAAATAAATTTTTTATGTTCATCTTTTCACTGAATAACCCTACATGCCAACTTCGTCCAACATTTTACAGAATAAAAAACAGATGTCATATATCCAAGATATGTCAATTTTCTCCCACAATTTGCTACCCCATACTTAGTCATTTTCCTTATTCTCCACTCTCCAAACTTAGTCATTTTCCTTCTTCTATCCTTGCTCCATACTTAGTCATGTGTTTTCCTCTCTTTTCCTTACTCTCTACTCGCCTATATTTCCTTACTCTCTACTCCATAATCTCCATACTTAGTCATTTTTTTAATCCGAATGTGGGAGTCCTTCCCTCATCTCCACCTCCCATCCTCCATACTTAGTGATTTTTTATGAATGTGGATGTGGGAGCCACCTTCCATCCTCCATACTTAGTCATTTTTTTATGAATGAAAATGTGGGAGTCCTTCCCTCATCTCCACCTTCCATCCCCACCCTGCAACCCACATTTCTACAACCCTCAATTTTCACCTTCATTTATGCATCACCAAATTTCACTCTCATGACTTAGTCAGTTTTACTGAGTTTTACACTTAGTTTTTACTTTTTTGACCTTTGAATATGGATGCAGGATCCCATATTATGATTTTTCTACATCGCCTAATCCCTTAACCCGCATTCCCACGACATTCTCAACACCTAGTCATTTTAACAACTTTCACTTAGTTTTATACTTAGTTTAATTCTTGACTTAATGATTTTTCCATATCCCCCAACCCATAATCCTATTTTTTGATATTATTATTTCATGGAATTATTCATTATATTCCTAATTTTCATCCCCCTTCCCCCTCCTATCACATTGGGACACATGAGAATGAGGTGGACCTATCACATTGGGACATGTGTAAATGAGGTGGACCTACCCTTGGGTGACACTTGGATGGTATGGATTGGATAGAGGTAACTCAACAATGACTTCGCATGATGACTGGGCAATGACATGGCAACCAAAAATTACACTATGCACAAGCTACGAAGGGTTCCATGGCTCTCTCTACTTCACACACAAATAAATTGGGATTCCATTTTGCTTGTAAACATGATGTGAGAACTATTCCCCAATGGATGTGGGATAAATGGGGCGAATTAATAAATCAAGGGCTCATAATTCACGTGCATAGATCAATGATTGTTGAGTCCCTATCTTTCGTAGGCCATTACTTTTGATCCCAACGTCCAAATTGAGAAACAAGAGCTCGTTGGAAATATAGAGACATGAAGAACATTTTGGAATTGGTTTCCATGGCTGAAATCATAACTATAATGCCCTAAAAATTAATTATAGTCGATACTATTTTCTAGCTTGGCGACGAATAATTTTTGGAAAATTACTTATTAAAACGAAATTTTTGAACTTCTAAAGTGGGTCTCAAATGATGCCACAAATATCTAAGTTCACATTTACAAAGGGATAAACTAAACCATAACTAAAAAGTAGTTTCAAGAAGATGAAGAGAAGATTATAAAAGAGGAAAAGAAACATGTTCAAAGGGTGGGGCAGTCAAGAGTTTTTGCAGCGATGGACAGTTTGCAAGAAGCAAGTTTTTCCTTTCCAAGATTTTGTGAATTAGCCTACCTAACTTTCTTCCTCGTCTTTCTTTCTTCTTGATTATTTCCATGATTTTTCATGTATGTTTGGAAACAATAAGATTTGAGTCTGATCAGCTCTTTATTTAGATTATTCCAGTCATTTCTCGTGATATTTGAGGTCCAACGGAGAAAAATACCTACTTGTAAAAAGGAAAATGCAGTTTAATTCAGTTTATCTAATTGTCATTGAGATCTTGTTGAGGTTGTTTCAACCCTCTAGTTTCAGAGATTGCTAAACTTGTTACATTTGAGATATTATTATTAATTTTTTCCTCAAAGAACTATTCAAGTGTCTTGTTATTTTTATGAATCTATGAAGTCCTGTAAATATGTTTGATGACCTGTCCATTTTAATTTTCTTCCATCTTACAAAGTCATATCTAATTATGGATTCAAAGTATTTTTAAAGGAAGGCAAAATATATATTGAAAGAAGACTCTAAACCCTGTAGATACAAATCTTTGTAGACATATTTATTTCTTATTCTTGAATGGTATGATGTGCTTGACAAGTAAAATTGTATATAAGAGTTTTTACATCTATATATAAGAGCTTGTGCATATGTATATAGGAGTTTTATTGGAATATTTGTTAAGGTTTTCTATTGTATGCATATAAGGTCATAAGAAAAAATTTCCATATATCAAGAAATAGGAGTACCACATCTACAAAAACACAGAAGCATCTATCCTCATGATGTTATCTTAAAGACCTTAAAACAATATTTTAGATCAAAAACCTCATCCGAGGTTGACAAAGTAGTCTGTCTTAGTTTCTTTGTCTTCGATAAGACTACAAAGAAAATTGTCAAACAATATTTGACTAAACTCCCCATCCCAGGTTTCCCAATGCTTGAAGTGACAAGAGAGATATATGTGGTCGAAAACATCGGGGACAAACCAATAGATCTATCCTTTTTAGGAGTGACATTCACTCAAGCCTCTGAGTAGAATAGCATGGATATAGTCAAGGAGATTGAAGAATAACAAGTCAAGGTAGTATCCATAGAAGAAGAAGTGAGATACTATAAAGGAGACAAGGCCAATATCTTCAAATTCATAGCAGCAACCACAAAATAAAATGAAGAGTTGAAAACCATTGTGAAGCAATTGTACATAAGCCTGAAAGATTTCCAAGATTTGTCAACACAACTATTAGCAATGGNATCATAACTATAATGCCCTAAAAATTAATTATATTCAATACTATTTTCTAGCTTGGCGACGAATAATTTTTGGTTGGAAAATTACTTTTTAAAACGAAATTTTTGAGCTTCTAAAGTGGGTCTCAAATGATGCCACAAATATCTAAGTTCAAATTTACAAAGGGATAAACAAAACCATAACTAAAAATTAGTTTCAAGAAGATGAAGAGAAGATTATAAAAGAGGAAAAGAAACATGTTCAAAGGGTGGGGCAGTCAAGAGTTTTTGTAGCGATGGACAGTTCACAAGAAGCAAGTTTTTCCTTTCCAAGATTTTGTGAATTAGCCTACTTAACTTTCTTCCTCGTCTTTCTTTCTTCTTGATTATTTCCATGATTTTTCATGTATGTTTGGAAACAAGAAGATTTGAATCTGATCATCTCTTTATTTAGATTATTCCAGTCATTTCTTGTGATATTTGAGGTCCAACGGAGAAAAATACCTACTTGTAAAAAGGAAAATGTAGTTTAATTCAGTTTATCTAATTGTCATTGAGATCTTGTTGAGGTTGTTTCAACCCTCTAGTTTCAGAGATTGCTAAACTTGTTACATTTGAGATATTATTATTAATTTTTTCCTCAAAGAACTATTCAAGTGTCTTGTTATTTTTATGAATCTATGAAGTCCTGTAAATATGTTTGATGACCTGTCCATTTTAATTTTCTTCCATCTTACAAAGTCATATCTAATTATGGATTCAAAGTATTTTTAAAGGAAGGCAAAATATATATTGAAAGAAGACTCTAAACCCTGTAGATACAAATCTTTGTAGACATATTTATTTCTTATTCTTGAATGGTATGATGTGCTTGACAAGTAAAATTGTATATAAGAGTTTTTACATCTATATATAAGAGCTTGTGCATATGTATATAGGAGTTTTATTGGAATATTTGTTAAGGTTTTCTATTGTATGCATATAAGGTCATAAGAAAAAATTTCCATATATCAAGAAATAGGAGTACCACATCTACAAAAACACAGAAGCATCTATCCTCATGATGTTATCTTAAAGACCTTAAAACAATATTTTAGATCAAAAACCTCATCCGAGGTTGACAAAGTAGTCTGTCTTAGTTTCTTTGTCTTCGATAAGACTACAAAGAAAATTGTCAAACAATATTTGACTAAACTCCCCATCCCAGGTTTCCCAATGCTTGAAGTGACAAGAGAGATATATGTGGTCGAAAACATCGGGGACAAACCAATAGATCTATCCTTTTTAGGAGTGACATTCACTCAAGCCTCTGAGTAGAATAGCATGGATATAGTCAAGGAGATTGAAGAATAACAAGTCAAGGTAGTATCCATAGAAGAAGAAGTGAGATACTATAAAGGAGACAAGGCCAATATCTTCAAATTCATAGCAGCAACCACAAAATAAAATGAAGAGTTGAAAACCATTGTGAAGCAATTGTACATAAGCCTGAAAGATTTCCAAGATTTGTCAACACAACTATTAGCAATGGCAAAGAAGGTCAAGACCAAGAATGTAGAGTTGGATGGAGTTCACATAAGCCTAGATAATTTGAAAAAATAGCTAGAATAAAATATGGATGCACCATAATATCTTCCCAGGATAACCGAAAAGGAAAACAAGTTGAGCTATACAGCCCTTGCAAATTTCCATAAAAGAGGGAAGGAACTTGAGAAGGATATATTAAATTAAGGTTGGTTGTCATTGATGTCAACCCTTGAAGAAAGCCCCGTAGCACAAAGATTTGGGTAATGGACCCAGTATTGTTTGATGTAAATATGACTCGTTATTGTTTTGTCAGGGTTGATAAGAAGTAAATATGGATGAACTCCAAAGTGGTCCCCTTATGGTGAAAGCCCTCACGGGAAGACGCTTTGTGGAGTAAGAGAACCCATGATTAATTGTGGAATAATGAG
>JZKD02S1713072.1:0-12056 GCA_000966675.3 Picea glauca
AGGTTGATAGGTCTTTGTTTTTGCCTAACTGGTTTTATGAATTCCTTGATGGGAATGGCATGTTGTATAAGAGCAGGATAAAAACCATGAAGATCCTCATAATACCATGCAAAAACATCTTGAAATTCACCAAGTAGCTTGGCAAAGTTCATTTTCTCTTCATCAAAACATTGGGCACCTATTTTAACATTCTTTGGAGACTCGAGTGTTCCAATGTTCAAGGAGATGGTTTCACCCACCTTCCTTTTTGACTCCTCTTATTTATGTTTCTCTTTATTTCCTACATCACTCGATGAGAATGAACTCTCTAGAGGATTCAAGCCCTTAGGGATCTTGTTATCTTCTATGGATATAATTTTCTTGGGCTTATAAGGTTCATTCTGAATGAAATCACATATGCTCTCATCACTAGGGAAGACCTGCCATGATTCTATATTGTCAGGGATATGTTGATGATATAGAGATTGAAAAGTACAATCAGGTCTGTGTGGCAGAAGTTGTCGATTAGGACAGGCTACAAAAACAGCTAACCGATCAGCCATTGAGTTCAATTCCCTCTTAACATGAGTAATGTTGAAACATAATAGGTTCGCGATAAGTTCCCAAATAGTTTGGGTGTATCGTTTCATCAACTTGTTGTTAGGAGAGTATACCTTATGTACAAGGTTCACAACAAGCTCAAAATCTCCAAATATTGTAAGGTGACCACAACCTAGATTATAGGCGTTTTGAATGCCTAATAGTAAAGCTTTGAATTTAGTGACATTGTTTGTGCAAGCAAAATCCAACCTATAAGAAAAATTATGAACTTTCCTCACAAGCGAGTACAATATAATGCTAGCTCTGTTTCCTTCATTAGAGCATGAACCATCAAAGTGCATATTCCACATACCCTTGACTAAGTCGATTTGTTCCAAGGGAATGGTATCCTCTTCGACGAAGATGGAATACACCCCTAAGTCTTCCTCAATATAATTCACATTAGGTTGTGGAACACTCTCTATGTTAGGTGAAATCCTTCCTTCTCTAAGGACAATGATATTTTTACCATCCCGAGGAACGAATAAGTGTGTCCCGTCGAGCAAGAGGTATCCACCTGTCAAGGATTTCCAATATCTTCCTAAGATGATTGAGTAATTTCTCACTGGCATATCAATTACCTGAATATTAAGGGTTATCCTTATTTCAGAGTGTGCGCACAAAACTAAGGTCACATCTTTGATCTCGCCTATGGTCGTTTGTTGTAGACTATTATAAGAGAGCATGCTTCTAGCATTTTCATTTGTACAAGACAAGCCTAGCTCTTGCATAATAATATTCAACATTACACTTGGGCCTGAACCACTGTCAATGAGGCAACAATGGGAAATCTTATCCATAATTTGTATAGAAATATAAAAAGGGGGATTTTTTACAGGGTCTCTAAAGTTATGTACACCTACTTTATTTATAGACGAATCCTCTTCATTTACCTCTTCAGAGAGGTTGGCTACAACGACAGATTTTCCTTCCATGAATTGTTTTAGATGCCTCTGTTGTTCAGGGATGAAAACCATGTCTAGAAGGGTTGCATCTTCTTTGATGTTGGCCAACTTATTTAAGATATTGTATTTGGGAGAGGGGAGAGGGGAAATAATTCCTTGATTGTCAGGAACCTTAGGAGCCTGAGTAGTAACAACTCATGAGGATGATCTCAGGCCAGACGAACTTCGGGGAGGATCATATTTGCCTTTAGGAGCATAGGATTTGTTCCTAGTATTGATGATCATGATATCTTATGGCTCTGCAAAATCTAGGACATCGATGGTAGTTTTTGGTATTTTACCAAAGATCCTATCTCTGGCACTCTTATTTACCTCACATGTGGTCTCCTGGTGGTGTTCCTCGCAAAAGTTACACCAACTCCGAGGCATGATAGCTTTAGGATGAAAATTATTTTCAATTGGATTTCTAATGGGGGGTGTAGAAGAGGATGAAGCTCCAGGCGTGAGAGGGGAGACATTTCAATTTGGCTCATACGCTATCATTCAATTATTCATGTCTTGTACAAGCTATAAGAGGGAAGACATGTCTATCTGTTTAACTGATTCTCTCTGAGGAAGACCTATTCTTTCGAGTTTTTATTCATACTCTAAACACGTCTGCAGAGCGAAACCGAAGTTATCAATGGATTTTTATTCAAGCCTATGACTGTAGGGGGAAGGTAATGCATTATAATAATTCATTAAAGAGGCTTGGTTATGAGGTCAAATGAGTTCAGAGATTTGATTGTATAATTTAGTGAAACTCAAGTTGAAGGACTTGATGGTCTCACCATCCTTATAGGAGATGTTATTGTACTCCTGTAACTTCTCAGTTGGGATTTTATATTTCCCATAGGTGGATTTGAACCAATAGACTAAATCCTCCCAATTAGACAGAATCTTAGGAGGAAGGTCAAAGAAATCGATTGCATCCTTTCCTTCCAAGAAATTGACAAATAAGCACATGCAAGCATCATTGTCATTGGCTCCTATGTTGTGACAGGCATTAGAAGATACTACCAGGTGTTCATTTGTAGTGACAGTGTTATTCCCCGAAAAACTAGGAAGATGGTATTTAAATTTAGGAAGTGGACGAGTAGCAGGTGCTAGGTTAAGAGGAGAGGAAACATGCCATGGTGTGGTTGTAGCGTCTTCTTCAAATTGAAAAATCCCATACTTTTAAATGAATTTGGTGGGGTTTGTGGTAGATTGGATAGGGATATGGTGGCTATATAAGCTACCAATCACTAACGAAGCTGAAGACTGAGAGGAGGAAGCACTTCCAGTGCCACCAAAGCCACCACTAGATGCCATCTTGTGGATGATAGGTAAGGGACGGAAAGACAAACTGGATGAATCAGAAAAGGTTCTCCTTAGAGCACTTTGTTGGGTTGATAACACGACGTTCCTTCTTCCTATTTCAGAAATAAGATTAATTTCAGGTGATAATCCTCTTCTTATCCTATAAACAAGAGGGTCTAAGGACATGAAAATAAGGTCAAAGCTGAAGGAAAAAGAAGGTTATTGCTGATTTCTAGGCTGTCTACGTCTAACTTCCCAATGTTCTTGGGCACTAATGTCTTGTTCAATTGTTTCCCATGAATGATTAAGCTCAGCCCGAGTATTATAAGTGTCTAAAATGGAATTAAACAAATTCAAAGCAATGTTGGTCTGATCAGAAAAATAGATGTATACGATGATAATCAAGCATAAAAAACAACCAGAGAGATATTGAAGATCTCCCCAGTATGGTTTCCAAATAAATGTTGAGGAAAAGATATGAATGATCTTAGTCAAGCATTTTCAGATCTTACTTGGCTAAAGTAAGATAGATGGAAATATCACCCTATGTTTATAGCCATAAAAAATTATATCCTAATTCACAAGTATTGATTACAAGTGCTTAGGCTGATTTTTTATAAATGAAAGCTTTTTGAAAAATTCATTTTTTATCTAACTTTCTGAATATATCAGATGCTGAAATAAATATAGAGACAGAAGTAAAAACACCTAGTCAATAATAAAAAAATATGAGACATAAATCAATCGCTTATTTCATTCCAATTTATCAAAAGAATCGTTCTCTTTACAAAAATCCCTGAGGAAGTTTTGGACCAAAGTCAAACTTAGATGTCCCCGATGAAAAGCATACAAAAGGACTTCTGACAGAAAGTAAAAGATTGAACTTTAAAAGCTGGATCAGCTTGCCACATATTTTTTCCCACTTGACTCTGCACAATAGCCTTTGTCAATCATGGAATTTAATTCACAAACAGATAAGTCTACACAGAATATCAAAGATAAATCAACACCTTTGAAAAGAAAGTGTCTAAATGATGTAATTCAATCATGAATCTTGTTGTCTACAATAGGACCCTGCTATCATAAAAGATAATTAGGGTTCCTATGAATTAAAGAATGAATGAAAATTGAATTATCTCAACAAAACTCAAAGAGCAGACCTTAGTATTCTTCTCCTTCTATTCTCCCCTTGTTCCTCCTTTTCCTTTTACCTTTAAGCAATTAGAATTAGTTGAAGTAGTTGAACTAATTCTTTAGTTAAGTTAACTAAAACTCAACCAACTTTTTAGTTAAGGGGGAAAAGTAATAAAATCATAATAAGGGTTTTTAATAAATAATAGCTACTACATGGAACCCTGTTGTAGGAAAATTCCCCTGTGGACAGGTGAATTCCCTCTTGGATCTTAGACCCCTATGACCAAGACAAAAAAGTGCTAACTTTGAACACTAACTTTCCTTTAAACATAGCTAAGCTAGTCAATAGAGAAGTGGAAGAAAGTATGAGTACCTTTTTACGAAGTTTGTCCTCGCTCAGTCCAAGTTGATCTTGATCTCCAAGTCCTTTAACGAGTTTTGCAATTCAATAAGCAACGAAGACAAAGCATACTTTCTATTCTACCATGATTAGTTTAAAGCTATATTTATCCAAAAGACAAGCTCATGAAAATGTACACAATATTGAAGGAAACATGCCAAGCACATGTATTAATGAGAACAAAATAAGGTGTTTACAAATGTAGATGCAAATGTAACAACCTCACCAACTCCTCCTTGTCCAACCCCTTGCTCAAAAGCTCCACGATCAGTATGACAATACTTTTCATTGATTATTCCCAAGTCTCCACTTCTCATGAGATCATAAGTTTGATATCTCTAAACTCCTCTATCTCCCTTTTCTCCATGGAAATCCCTCATTATATAGGATTTGGAGGCTTAACCACCATGGAGAGGATCTCTCATCAGATCCACTAAAAAAGGGATCTCTAAGATATTTAGGGAGGAAATATCTCTTAAGGATTTTAGGGAGGAAATATCTATCAAGGATTTTAAGGAGGAAATATCTCTCAAGGATTTTAAGGAGGAAATATTTCAACCATCCATGAGATCCTCCACCTTCCCTAAAAAATAGGAAACAAAATGTGAGGTGGATTCTCACACTTAATTACTTTCTTTTTCATGAATATTAATAATAATTCATGTGCACTAGGGATTGTGACATATGTTATTCCATGGTGTCAAGGTGTATGAGACACTTATATGACACTTACGACACTTAGGGCAAGGTACCTAGGTGTGAAAATTTCATGTGTAACAGAATGCCCCCTAAAGTGTGAGGTCAGAAGAGAGAATGATAGTCAGAACACTTTACAAATGTTTAATGCAAGGGTGTGGAGTCAGAGAACCTGGTAGAAGCTACAAAAAACCATCAAACAAATGCTATGACATGTTTCAAACCCAAGGCAGGAATACCTATGCTTGAGTGATAAAGGAATTTTAAGGTATGGCCGCTACCAAATACACTGCGGATCCATAATCATATTGATTTAAGGGTATAGCCACCAAAGATACAATGTGGATCTATACTTCCATGACATGAACTGATTGTAGCCATGAGAAATACACAGTGGATCTATGAGATGAAAAAACATAGCCACGAACCAATGCAAAGTGGATCTATGTGACAGTATATATATCAATGTACTCAAATGATCTCCTTTCGCAGCCTGGGTAAAGTAGATATCAGAGCGAACACTCAACCCAGGGTCTTGTTCCCAATCCCGATGTGGTACGAATCTATCCATGTGAATAGATGTTTTTATTTTGAACATGGTAGAAACCACTTGATTACTGATCATTGATGTAAACCGTTAACAAGTGCGAGGGAAATCACCAGTGATGTTCAATGACTCCCAAGGTACCTTAGTACAATCTAATGAATGTGAATAGATTTTGAAATCAAACATTCGTGGAATCATTCGATTAGAGGTCAATGATGTAAATCTAGTGTCATAAGTGAGGAGGCCTACCATTGAGGTATGTGGGTCCCAAGATACTAACTGGTTTCTAGGTCTAAGTCCTGGATGATGTGTTGAAGTTGATAGGAAAAGACTCGTCGAAGGAGGGCCTTGATTTATCCCCCATCAACAACATGAAACTGACATAGAGATGTAAGGTAGTGAATCAAATGAGTATGGACTGACATGGGTATTGAAATTGGAAATTTGTGATGGTTGACTCTCGAGGCGGATACTTCCCTTGAACACTGAGGCACAAATGACAGAAACACGACATGGAAGAAAACATGATGTAGTGGATGCTGTGACTTTCATCGGGTGACCCAAAAGAGTAAAGAAACTCAGAGGATTGGTTCAGTGCAGAGGTTCAATAGGTTAAAATGTATGTAAAGACAATGTGTTGTGTTCAAAGGTGACTGCAAGAGTGACTTGCGATGATTCCAATAAAATGGCTTGGCTTGCTTCCTTCAAATTTTCCCCCATCCAGATAGACGAGTATCTATTTTTATTTTTATGAGCTCGAGGAGGATAACACATGCTTAATATAACTCACCTTCGGTAAGTCCCTCTTCCTTTGTTTAACGAATTGGAAGAAGTAAGGGTTCATTCCCATATGGGCCCTTTACTGTGTAATTTTTAATGAGTCTAGAGAAGGAAAACTCAGTGGTTTTTCATATTTAGAGAGTTTGAAAATAACTTAAATATGACTCCAATGTTGTCATTTTTCATAATATTAGTCTTGAGAGGCCGAAAAAGAGAAAATACCACCCGAAAGATGCCCTTTCAAACCTTTTAACGAGTGTGAAAGGAAGCAAGATCACTCAAAAATATTTTCATGTTTATAGAGTCTGAAAAGAGATTAAAGGAGGCTCCAGGGGGTTCCTTTTTTGTATAACCTTTACAAGTTCGAAAAAGTGATAAAAGTCTACTCGGTTACATTCTCATGTTTTTGCGAGCATGAGAAATAACAAATACTAAGCTCGGTATTGGTTTCATTTTTACACAAGCTTGAAACAAAATTAAACTTATGCTTGTAAATTACCAACGTAATTTCCAAAGGTAGGGATACCCATGGATAGTTGGTACTTTACCCCCAGCTTGAAAATCTAGTGGAATAACTTCAGAATGATAATCAAAGGTTGGAGACATACCCCCCCAAGATTCATTTCATTGACCAACTTTGAGGTTGTCACCAATTTATGTACTAGATAGAGAAAAAGGATAAGGGTGGATGAAATGAAGGTTCAAATATGAGACCTAACGAAAGACTCGACTCGACATCTATGAGAACTAGCTAAAGAATCAACTTGATGGGAGAGGTGACTATTTAATATTTTAACGAGCTTGACACAGGAAAATAACTATGCTCAAGGCTATGGGTTCAATCCCTAGATTTATGTTTTATTTTTTAATGAGCTTGCTACAGAGACGAAAACTATGCTCGTGGCCTCTGTTTCATTTTTTAATGTGCTTGCCACAGAGAAGAAAAACTATGCTCATAGATTCTATTTCATTTTTTAACGAGATTTCCACAGAGAGGAAAACTATGCTCGTGACCTCTTCTTGATTATGGATTCCAAGATGATAATGCTTTGGAAGGAATACATGCCAAGGGATAAACATCAGTAATGTCTTCCAAGAGATCTTCGCTAGATGGAAGAAAATCACTCTGGAAGGAATACATGTCGACTAACTCGATAAGGGTAGGGATATCTGGCTCTAATAGCCCTATCGAAGAGATGACCATGTCAATTACCGGATATAAGTCAGGAGAAGATGAGATTATAGTGAGAGGCTCATCTTCATCAGCAACTAAAGGCATGGGAGATAACACCACATAATTGACCTGTGGCAGGGGTGATACCGTCTACATATAAGAACCATTTAGGGAGGTCATTGGGTTATTAATCAAGTCAGGACCAATGAATGAAAGTTGATCAATAGCCACAATTATTCCATCTTGAGGGAATGATATCACACAAAAAAGAGTGGACATAATAGCTTTCATGGCATAGACATAATCTCGCCCAAGTAGTGAATTGAAATCCAAGGGATCCTGGACTACCATAACATCAATAAAGATAGTTTTCCCTCCCAAAGTTACGGGAAACTAAGGAAGGACTCCTAAAGGGTGACTGGTTCTTCTGTTAAAAGCTAATAGATTCTACGTAACTAGTACAAGCTGAGGATAACCAAAATATTTCCAAGCAATAGAGGATAAAACACTAATAGATGCACTATCAATGTCCGAGGAACCTCCCGACCACAAACCTGTACTATAATATTGAAACGAATGTGAGAGGAAAGATAAGGTCCAGTTAGCACACTCCAATAAAAAAGGATGGCCTCATTACTTGGAGGGGGTTTCACGGGAGAAGGAGGAATGCCCCCCAGCACGGTAGATTCTGTATCAACAAGAAAAACATGGGCAGTATTGGGTTTACTCTCTAAAGGGAGAGTAGGATCGACCAATGATGGGATCATATTGACCACTTTGGTTTTATTCTCCAAGGGGAGAATGGGTTTGACGGATGGAAACAGATCGAATGCTTGGATTTCAATCTCTAAAGGTGGAGTGGGATCGACCGATGGAGGAATTGGATTGACCACTTTGGCACTCGTCAGATGAAGAGTGGGATCGATCGATGGAAATGGATCGACCACTTTGGGTTCACTATTTAGATGAAGAGTGGGGCTGATCTATGATGAAACTGGATCAAGTACTTTAGGGTCACTCTTTATTTGAAGAGTGGGGTTGACCGATGAAAGAACTGGATCAACTACTTTGGTTAGTGGTTCAAGTGAGGATGAAACCAGATTGACCACCTGATCAATCAGACTGATCGGGGATGGAACCAGATTGACCAGTTGATTAACCAGACTGACCAGGGATGGAAATAGATTGACCAGTCCATCAACTAACGATGGGTTGGGAGAAATCTTACAATAACCAGTTGGAATTTGAATATTTTTCAAAAGAGAAAAAGCTTCATCCATACAAGGACAAAGGTGAGAGTAATTATCACCTTCACATAACATGAAAGGAAACTTGACAGTTCTCTTCTTCTTACCAACCTTAATGTCACTAGTTGATGGGGCGTCACCAACATGTCTAGCAGGGGTTGATGACGTGGAGAACCACATTCCTAGGACCTTGGGAAGAGCAGGGAAATCCCTCAGAAAGTGGTCACCCTTACAAAGACTGCAAGGGAATTTGGGTTTCATATTCTTCGTTGTAGTCTTATCGACCTCACCAACACTCCCAGTACAATTAACAACAACTGGTTTCTTGGATACAACATCTAATGTAGTTGGAGGATTGGTCCCTTTCTGGTTCTTCTTATTCTTCTCTTTTCATTTCTTCTTCTTCTTATCAACCTGGCTACTCGCTTTAGAGATTTCACTAGGAAAAGAAGGAGAAATGGAAGGAGACCTGACGAATGAAGAAGGATAAAGGTCGACATGAGGTTGATGTGTGGGTGGCGTTCTTACATTTGAAGCACTTGCTGCATTCACAATTATCGAAGTGGAAAACAACCATACCAGTAACCCAATTGTGAGACCTGGAAGGCTCAAAGTAGCGATGTAAGGAGGAACAACATTTCCGTAAGAAGGAAAAACAAAAGGTTCCCCCAGAGAAGGGGTTTATCCATTGGTAGTTCTGAGAACTGACGCCATTAAACAAAGATCCAACCTAGAGTCTGCTAGGGAAAATAAACAACACACACTAAAAATCTAGGAAGAAATCAAACAAACAAAACCTTCTCACAATGAATGCACTAGTTGGTGATGAAATCCAACATCGTGGGAACAATGTAAGAAGGGGATGAGATAGAGCAGGTGGAAAAGTTACATTGATGACCTTCTTAACAGACTTACAGCCTGGTGCAAGCTCCCACACATAATCATGGGTATAGCCTCCAAGGAGTTCGAGTGATTTTGGTCAACGTCGATTACAGGTACAGTGAAGACTTGCCTCTCCACAATCACCTCGTGTAAATTCCCTAAAGAGATAGGCTACTAAGGTTACCAACTACAACAATGATTCTTGGGGAAACAATCGACAGTCCGATCCACGCGCAAAGGCAGGGTATCTAGCCCGAAATCAACTCGAGAGGCTCCCACACATAATCGTGAGTATACCCTCAATTTACCCCCAATAATACGCATAATATCTACACTAAGACCAACAAAGTAGGATGAGTAACTCTGTCATCCCTAATGCAACCTCGTGATTGACCCTTGTGTTAGAAGGGCGTCCCAAGACAAAATGTAGTAAATGGATTTCACCACTCCCTAACTCAAGATTCTATGTTTGTTTACAACTTTGGAAAGTTATCTTTCACACCTATTCCAAATCCCTACACCCTAAGCTAATGTAGGTTTGCTACTAGAAAATATAAAAATGTCTAATAAATTTTAGTTTAGAGCTTGATTTTAAGGATGTTGTTTACTCAAGAGGAAAATGGCGTGGACTAAACGATGTTTTGACCGACTCTAAACAATGCAAAGAAATTATAATGAAAATATTTCACTTCAATGAAAGCTATATTACGAGAAGAAGAAAACATTTATCATTCCCAGATGCACAATGTCCTGAAATGCCAAAAACCATGCAATTTCGCTACTTCAAATGCAAGCTAGTTTCACTACCCAAAAGCAAGAATGAAACTATCTTTTTTGTTTGATTCTAATGTAGAAAGAAATTATATGCAAAATCTTCAATTCTCCACAACTTTCAATCAGAAGACAGAGTCACATGCAGATGCAAAAGACACGAAGCGAAAAAGGTTTCAAACAAAGCATGCACTCAAAGCAATGAGAAATGAAAGAAAACAAGTAGAAAATTGTTCTCACAAGAACTCAATCAAGGATTCAACAACTGACAAACATTAAATCAGTACAAGAAAATGCAGAGAAGAATCCAAGAAAAGACATAGAGAAAGAGAAAATACTCAAATTGTCTCGACAAAACAAGCAGCTAGAAGGGGCAATTTCACATTTCTGAAAAAGTTTCAATCCCAAATCAAGAAAATAGGAAGGGATAAGTATCAAATATCAACCCAAACAACTTCATAAACCAAAGTGAAAACCCTGGAAAAGACCTCTACAAAACAGGTTGCAAAAATCTGATGAGAAAAAATAAAAAAAAACTCACAAAAGGAGATCAACGCTCCCTAAATCAAGGGCACAGAGTGCTACAACGCTCTGTAAAGCACTGTAGGGGAGCACTGATTATAGATCAGCACTCTGATATGTCCTACAGGGGGGCGTTGATCTTCCCAGAACCTCAAAAACAGAGCCAAAAAATGTAGAAAAACTCACACAGAATTCACAGAAATTGATGAAATTGCTAGTGAAGATGGGAGAAAGGTAATGAATCATAAACAAATAGTAAAACTGATATAAAATATGGGAAAAGGGTAGGGACAATCCAAGGAAATAAAAATCTATGTTGATCCCCATTGGAGTCGCCAATTTATGTTGTAGGAAAATTCCCCTGCGAATAGGTGAATTCCCTCTTGGATCTTAGACCCCTATGACCAAGAAAGAAAAGTGCTAACTTTGAACACTAATTTTCCTTTAAACATAGCTAAGCTAGTCAATATAGAAGAGGAAGAAAGTATGAGTACCTTTTTACGAATTTTTTCCTCACTCAGTCCAAGTTGATCTTGATCTCCAAGTCCTTTAATGAGTCTTGCAATTCAATAAACAATGAAGACAAAGCATACTTTATATTCTACCATGATTAGTTTAAAGCTATATTTATTCAAAAGACAAGCTCATGAAAATGTACACAATATTGAAGGAAAAAGGCCAAGAACATGTATTAATGAGAAAAAAATAAGGTGCTTACAAATGTAGATGCAGATGTAGCAGCCTCACCAAGTCCTCCTTGTCCAACCCCTTGCTCAAAAGCTCCATGATCAGAATGACAATACTTTTCATTGATTATTCCCAAGTATCCACTTCTCATGAGATCATAAGTTTGATATCTCTAAACTTCTCTATCTCCCTTTTCTCCATGGAAATCCCTCATTATATAGGATTTGGAGGCTTAACCACCATGGAGAGGATCTCTCATCAGATCCACTAAAAAAAGGATCTCTAAGATATTTAGGGAGAAAATATCTCTTAAGGATTTTAGGGAGGAAAAATCTCTCAAGGATTTTGAGGAAATATTTCAACCATCCATGAGATCCTCCACTTTCCCTAA
>JZKD02S1713072.1:13862-24544 GCA_000966675.3 Picea glauca
GAATATGGGAAGGCGAGGGGAGTTGTAATGTGCGAAAAGTGAAATAATGGTAGGGAAAAGAATGAATATTGTTCATAAAACTAATTAAGTAATCCATAAAAACAACTTTGTATTCAATACAAACGATTCCAACACTAATTAAACAATTTTTGTGTGTCAAAGCTTGTTCACTGTCACACATTCAAATCTTCAAACTTTTTTCATTAACACAGTGTATAATCATACTCAGAATCACTATGCCTTTCAACCTTCCTGTTAATATAATTCTTGTTTCTTTTCATTTCCTTCTCTTTTTTATTTAAAACAAAATCAAAAGGAACACACAGTCATATTGTTTCATCTCTGTCCAGCATATATTTCTATAAAATATCAACCAATGCCCTTAATTCACAATTTCCCAAATCAAACATAGACACATGTCTTTCCCGAGTTGAAAAGACCTTTTTAAAACTTGTTCGATTCCATTATTTTGACAATATTAACAAATAACTTGCAATGAAACCAAAATACAAAACCCATGCTTCATTTATGATGGTGCAATAAAATTAAAAAATTGCACTACGTCTCCATAAACCATACACAGTAAACAACCAAGTCACAGTCATCATTTTCCCCAACCTACAATGATCCCGATCGGAACTAATCAAACACACAGCAGCCACCAACTACAATTGACACCACGTTGTAGGAACACAATGACCAACACATAACAAAAACATGCAACCCTCTGACTGTAGATTACCAATTATTCCTAATCAACCAATTTAATAAAACAAAATGAGCTAGTTTATCGATGCAATTTTCAGAACAAAAGGAGGTAGATATTGTACACCAATTCTCATCCCCATTTACAACTTTCCAACAACCTGATCAAATAGAGACGAGACAAATATGAAAGCCAATGTCATAACCACTTAACCAATTTATAACAGTCAACAAGATACCCGACAAGAGTGTGACTGGTTGGGGTTATACAAATCGGGCTCTGTAACCATGAACACAAGAAATAATCAAGATTTCTCTCGGTCACCAAAACATAGAGAGATTGGAGGTCGAACATATCAAAAATAGGTAGAAAAACTGTGAAACAAGCCTGGTGGAATCCACAGGCTAACTCTTAGCTTGTGTAATAGTGTGATAGTTCAACACTGGTTAGGGTAGGCAACGATGCAGAGGGGAAACGATTGTTCACTGATAGTAACGAATAGCAAGAACACACAGAGGAATAACCCTCACGATTTTCTCAAGAGACGAACCAACTTATAACAATGCCAATGGAATTACAGACCCCGTGCATTACCAACAACCATAAAACATACTTCTTGGCATAATGGCCACCCCATAACCAACTGTGTTGATGCCAATACCACAAAAATAATCCCACTACCAGGTGAATAACCCACAAACATGGCTTTGGAAGATACACAGTGACCAAAAGGTAGTTAGAAACATACACAACAACCCCATAACACATGAATACAACTGGATATGGTTACCATAACTGTGAGGAGGCGACCAACAATGCTAAACATAGCAAAACCCTCCAACAAAATACCCATAACTACTTAAAACAACAGAGAGCCATCACAACTTCCACCACATAGAACAACCAACAAAATCACAACTTCAACAAATCAATCTTTCCATTTGCAAACGAATAACCACACAGTCATTTAGATAAAATACCCACACGTTACATAGTTGCCAATCTCAGGAAAACACAAACCAACACATTACTGAGCCATTGCTCATTTCATACATAGAGTGAAATTCATGGATCGGTGAAAAGAACCATACCTGTAACCAATGGTGTCAAAAGGGTTATCCAATCGAGCAGTTCCTTCCAGGCTTGAATATCGGAGCTTAACCACAACACAACCAAATGAAACAATAACCATGCTAGGGTGACGACCTAGTGGAAGAAGTATGGAGTGACGTGCATTTACTGCACATCGCTTTCATCTTCCACCCCATTCAATTTTGTAGTACACGATAGCCAGCGAAAAACCATATCATTAGTCCCATGCCATTAATTCCATGCATTGAAACTTGCGACATATTGCTTGCCAATTGCGCCACCCCAATCCATATTAACCATTGCCAAAAACCATACCATTACCATATATCAAATGCGCCCAACATAACTCAATATCATTTGTATAGCCACTAACAATTGCTAGTTAGGATTAATACTAACTTCTTTTTATTTCATTGGCCCATAACCTCTTAACATAGTATGGTATAGTTCCTTTTCTTGAATTTTTTTCATAAATCTCTTTCCATTGCTTTTGTTTCATGTTGTTACTAACATGTGTTTTGTGCAGGTGTAACAGGTAATGAATCATCGCGACAATATCAAATGTAACAACTGTAAATATATGCCACTCATACATGGAATTTAGAGCTTAGAATAATAGAATCATCACATAAAATGCATTATACATATGCCATTATGTCACAAACAAAACCAAGAATGCATCATAAACCATATAGAACCCTGTAAGCATCATTGAAACAACAACATAAAATGTGTGATAAGACTATCTCTGAGCCTCCAGTCTATAAGGGGGTCCCACCTACTAGTATTATATATCATTAGCATAGTTTAAATAATAGGCTTTAACAATACTTTGCGGGCAAAATTCCTCATTGCATTTTTAATTGTCAACAAACACCTCCCATGGAAAAATCATGGGAAATGGGTGGCAATAGTGACTTTGTAAACCAATCCGTGAGGAGTTGGTCCAGAATTGGAGCTTTAATAAGCCATCTCTGCTACCTCCACTCATTAATATGATCATATATGTGGGTGGAAGAGGATTTATCGAGTGAGGTCAAAAGATCTATACCAGTCTCATACCATATTGGAAACTGGAAATGTGTCAGGAAAGTCATGGCAGGATAATTAAAGTAGAAAAAGGAGTTACGCGACAACTCGATATATCATTTGGTTGCTACACCTGTAAGTGTTCTCTAAAAAATTCTCAAACGAATGGAATCATCCATCAAAGAGTTGGAAGAAGAACATAAATGGAAAGTCATAACATGATTGTTAGGATCTTCCCTAGGTTTTCTGTCAAATTTTGGGATGTTAGACGGTAATTTGGTAGCGACAGAAGGCCAAATGGGGCATGTTGAATCAGATCATTTGTCAAATGTGAGAGATATGGAGGATCTAACGTAGCCAAAAATGGAAGTTTTTGGTTTTCATGTGGATATTGGTTTTAACCATGTGGCATGGGAACACCAATAGGACCATATTTAGGTTGTGACGAGATGGAAAAACTAGATGGTCCTTCCATGTATGGTGGTTGACCTGAAGGTCCCCTTGTGCACAATGACTTCTCCGGTTGTCCACCCATGTAAGGTGGTTTTCCTAATTGTCCACCCATGTACTGTGATTGAATAGATGGACCTCCTACATAATTAAATTGACCTGACGCCCCCCCCATGTATGGCGGTTGTCCTAATGGACCTCCCATATACTGTGTTTTAAGGGACTGTTTTATTGCAATCATTGGGTTTACATATTGATAGAGAAAAGTTCCTTCCTGAGGAATTCACACCAGATTAGGTTGAACCCATAAAGGATTAGTAACTCTTGGATATGGTTGTCCAGAATACATGCTAGTGGTATTAGGGATAGAAGGACTTGCATGAGTGGCTTGTCCCTAGGTTTGTTGATGTTTCACCCACATAGGGGTTTTCCCCATGGCTGAAGGTTCCCCCCCAGTAAAAAGTTTCCCTATAGTTGAAGATTTCCCCCTAGCTAAAGGTTGTCCTCCAATGAAATATCTACCCATATGTAAGGTTTGACTGGAGGTTTAGTAGCTTATGTAACCATGGTTGTATGAATGACTTAACTCTCGGCCATCTAACCGATGGGATGACCAAGTGAGGCACTTGGTTTGTGCATGTGTAGAAATAGTGAAGAAGGAATATTACTCGACCCATGTGTGAAAGGAGATGTATTCACAAGTGGTTGTGTCAGGGTTACCTAGATCACCGATGTTACCAGTAAAGAAGAAGCACCCACATTATCAACTATAGGAGTTGTGGATAAAGGTAAACTTTCAAGTCTTTCTGAAAAACCAAAAGTTGGTAGGTTCATTCCAAAAGATTGTGTAGTGGTTGAACTAACTGGTAAATGATAAGAGGAATAGGCATCAATATACTCGTGGATGGTGGATCAATGAGTGGTAGGCCAAATGGATCAATAAAAATAGGATTCGTGTAAGATGCAAGGATTTCTACGAAGGTTGTGACCGGTTCTTCTACGTGTTGGCCACTTCCAAGAGATACACTCTTGATCTCATAAGTTTGATCTTTGATCATACCTTCATAAGAAGCATTATTTTGAGGTTCTTGAACTTCAGAATCCATACCTTGCATGCTATGAAATCTTTAAATCGGAAATATTTAATGATCCCTAAGATCAACTAAGAAAATAAAAGAAACACACTCCTAAGAAAACTAAAAGAAATCAACCAAGCAATAGTAGGTTTAAGGATCTTCCAAATACGGGATGTCAAGCTACTAGTGAAGAAATGAGAAGTAGTTACCTCAAACTCCACGTAACAACCCTTCTTGGTGCAAACAACCCTCGCTTTCATGGGATCACCCTCCAAGGTCACTGAAAGTGTGATACGTCGTCTGCCCTAGGTACCATGGGAAACCCCCCACAGTCACCTATATAGATACCTAAGAAAGTCTACTAAGGTTACCAACTCATAGTCAACCTCTGGGTAGGTATATTTTATAGTTGCGACCGAGCATATGGGCAGGATATCAAATTAGAAATTATTCAAAAGAATTGAATGCAATTCGACTGGTAAGACTTCTGAGGACCCCGAATAGTTTTAGGATTCATGACGCTCTGAGACCAAATGAAACCATTATTTTGTTAGTAATAGCCCCTAGTATACGATCTTTCCTCTACGATTGGTTAAGATTTGGAGGGGTTATCTTCATTTATTTCCCACACATGACCTCGTGTTTAACCCCTGTGTTAGAGGGGAGTCCCAACTATGCTTATACGAAAACTGGATTTGACCACTCTTTAGTACTCTACAATATTTTTAGTAATCTTTGGACAATTTACTCACTTTTCCTAGTCCAAATACCCTAAGCTTGTGCTACTGTTGGTGTGCTAAAAACCAAAAAATGTCTAGTGGATTTTATTAGTGCGTGGTTGGTTTTAATGGATTTTTACTCAGAAGGTTCAAGGAGATGAAACTGATGGTGTGTGAGACTCAACTCCCATAGAATGAAAAATAATGAGACACAATTATTTATTTTTGATGAATTCTATGTATGGGAAGGAGAAGCGTTATATTCTTCTTAACACAAGAAAGTACTCAAACTTATGCAAATTTTCAATTTCTGGGAGCAAGATAATTCCAAATGACCAAGAAAAGTTTTATGAAATCCAAATGCACATGCAAGGCTAGCTATTTTCCAAATATGTACCAAAACAAATTTCCTAAAGAATGCAAAAAAATTATTTGTTCGATTATATATTCAATGAGATAAGAAAACTTTTCTTCGTCTTAACTTTCAAGTGAAATGAAAGAGATCAATGTTTGACACAAAGAAATATGAGGCAAAAAAAAAAATCAAAGAAAGTGCACTAAAAAGATGATGAGAATTGAAGTAAATCAAGTATAAGAACGAACTTCACAACTTGTTCAACAAGGAACTCAAAAGATGTAAAGGAGAAAGAAAACAATCATTCTTGAAAATCTTAAAAAATGAGCAGCAAGAATCAATATTCAACGATGGGTCACGGTAAACAAGAGAGTCCTAATCATTCAAAAAGCGAGATGTTTCAATGAAAACGAAAAGGGCTCAAAACCAAACAACCTTTGCAAACTCTAGTTGATGAAATGTTATAGACAATAAAGCAATCTGAAATCTTTGCAAGACGAAGATCAGACAACTGAAAGGTAGGATGAACCAAAGGATATTGTTAACCCAAGGGTGTTGGATAGTTGGTTTGGACAGTTGGTTGTTATTGATGTCAACCTTTGGAGAGTAATCTTGGAGATTGACGTCAACCCTTAGATATTGATGTCAACCCTTGGAGAATTTTGGAAGCCCTAAATATGTGGATGAGATCATTGGACAGTTGATTATCATATGTATGATCGAGATTTATTTTGAGTTAGTTGATGTCAACATATGTGATGGATACATTTGATGAAGTCTACATGAAGCCCCGTAAGTGTGGTTATGGTACCCAAATTTTAATGAGTTTTTTGGACATGAAGGACAATGTAAATGAAGGTAAGAAACTCATATATGGATAGTACTCATCGTTTCATTTCTGGTGATATGTGGAACACCACGTGGTTCCTCACGCTTAGAGAGATATGGCTTTGTGAAGTTGGAAGCCCAAAATAATGGTCAAGAAGCCCCTAGTTGGTTACAAGTATTTAATTAAAGGGTAAATTGGTTGTAACAAGAAATATCAGGAATCCCTAAAGTTAAGGAAAGAGGTCCTAAAGTTAAGGAAAGAGGTTACTTAGAAAAAGTATAAATACACCTCAAGAAGTCTCTCATAAGCACATGATTTATACACACAAGTTCATTGAATATCTATCTAAGTGATTAAGTTATTCTTATATGAGGTAACCAAGGATATTTGAGGCATTTTTTATAGGGAATATGAAGTAAAGAAGGTCGAAATTGCAAGGGAGGATGAAGTATTGTGAGGATGTGTTCTAAGGTATGTTATTTACAGGTCATCTTACCATTTCTTCTATAACCTTGTTTATAGAATGATTCAAATAGAAAAAACTATAGGCTATTGCAATGACATATCAAGGTAACATTGGTAGACATTTCAGCTTCTTGGTCATTGTAGGTTGGGAGATACACTCTGTGGAAGATAGGGTTTTTGGCTAGTCTTGCAACTAGTATAAAACAGGTGTTCCAGGTAAAAAGGTCATAAATGCTTCATAGAAGATACACATTTATTGAGACCAAATGAATTGAATAGAGTACAATCTATAGTATTTTGGGCATGATTTTCATATCCATATATCAAATATTCCATGTGTGGCATGCTATATAAGTTCACTCTCTAGAATAAGTTAGAATTTCACAAGGTCTTCCACTTTCTCTATAACTCCTTTTATGGGAGGTTCCAAGCACTAAAACCTGGAGGAATTGTAGAGAAGATATTGACGAATATTGAGTACAATTTTCATACCTTTTTTCATTATAGGTATGGAGTCATGCTTGTTGAAATTTAGGGTTTGTGACTAATCCAAAAACTAGTCTCATGAGACTAAGGTAAAGTTTGATGAAGATGCTATTCTCTTGTTGCTAAATTTGAGGAAGGTATGAAGGTGTGTGATCACATACACTAGGTCTGTTACAAATTTATATGTATTTTTATATTCATGTTTTGAGGGTTACATGTTGATGATGTTGGAAATATTGTCATTGATGTCAACAATCGATCTGATGATCTATTGTTAATGATGAATTACCACAGTTGAGATTTTCATTGATGTCAACATGTATATCAATCAGTCGAAGATTTCAAAATGTACAAAAGTATGAAGATCAAAGCTCAGAAGTACAAAACTATTTCGTGTCTATTGTTGATCATGATAGGATAAAAAATCTAATGATAAATCTCGGGAGGGATAGAGGCTTGAAAGAGCTCAGATGAAGGACGAGAGTTGAGTTAAGATCATAAGGGTTGGCATCGAGTTCAGAGAAAGGAGCCATCGATAATCTCGATGGACGATAGAGATTGTTGGGGACAATAGGAATAAATAACCATGGGACGTTATATCCAACATAGATGCAAGGAGTATAAGAGACAAACTCATTCAAAATCCAAAGCTCAGGAGAAGGAGCAACGAAGAATGTTAGATCTAAAATCTAAAGATGAGGAGTGACGTGAGCCATTTATACCTTTCATGGGAATGAATTCGGGAAATCAGGAGTTGGAAGAAGGGAGGTGCTCTAACCTCTGAAATACCGAAATGTGAAATTGATATTAGATCCAGACCATTGGATCAAAGAGATCCTAGCCGTCGATCAAACAGGAAATGAACTTTCAAAGTCACGATTCATGAAGTCATTCTCGACCGTCAAATCATCCGAAAATATCACATCCGTTGATTGTTTCGAAAAGATCATAGTCATTGATCGTACTAAAAGGATCATAGTTGTTGATCATTCCAAAAGCATCAGGATTGTTCGTTGTCAAGGATGGAACGTAGCGAAGGGTCGTCATTTCGCTGACTTGAAGAATGGAAAATTCAAATGTAAGTGTTGTGGGAACTCGCGATATGTGAGGTTGCGAAGAGATCCTAGCCATCGATTGGAAGGCGGGCACGTGGCACTGGATCAACAAATTTGGGGATTCGTTATTCAGAGAAACAATGACGAGAATTGCTCGAAATCCTGAAATGCGAAAATGCGAGAAGCCTCAGCAGTCATCCGATCAAAATGAGAAGTTCAGCAGCCATTTGATCAAGAGTTTGACCATGTTGATCATCTGATACAACACACATAGATCATTTGAGTTATCGTGGGCTTGAGGACCATTGAACGATCATGACCATTGATCTGCTTCACGAATACCTATCAGCCATCGGATCTAGTGGTGCTGCAAGGAGGATAAGCCCAGGAATTAGTTAACACTCCAAAGTAGTGAAATGATCTGATCCATTTATTCAAGAGGACCCGTGGAAAGTGATTGGAATTTCACTGAATCGTAGATCAGAAAATTCAAAGGTAGTCCTCCAAACTCACGAAACATAAAGACCCAATAAGCTCTGAGCCATCAGATCACAAAGGAACAAGGACCGTTGATTTGAGAAGGATAGGTGGCATAACACATCAACAGACCACGTCAGCAAGGACGTGTGGCACAATCAGGCAATGACAAGTGTCGAGTTGATTCATCATTTTAGGCACGTGTATATTGTGAATTTGAATGACACGTGGCAGCCACTCGACCAGTGCCATCTCAACAAGTGACGTCAGCAAGTTACGTCACAATGAGAATCCCGAAATTACGACAACCATCCATGTCAATGCATGATTAAGTCATATCCGTCAATCTACAATAGTGGAAGGATAGTGTAAGGATTAAATAATAACCATTGATCTGGTTCAGAGATGTAATGTGAGTCATTCGATCATTTCAGCGATATCATAATCGAGATTTTTGAACTGTTGGAGCTCATGAAGACTCGATGGGAAAAGCACTGAAATACTGACACTCGTCCATATCAGTGGGTGATTGAATCACGACCATTTACTCTAATAAAGTGCTCAAAGTGTGTATTCAGTCTAGCACTTGGTCACCGAAGTTGGTCGTATGGTTTCGATATGCAATCGACAATATCATAATCGAGAGTTTTGAAAGGTTGGATGTAACGAAGACCCAAATGTTAAAGTGATGAAATTCCGACAACCATCCATCTCAGTGGGTAATATGAATCATCCAATTGTTTCAGCGATTTCGTGATCATGAGTTTTGTAATATTGGAAGTCACGATGACTTGAAAGGCAAACACCGAAACCCTGCCAACCACCTATATCGTCAAGAGGATGAATCGTGGGTGTTGAACTGAGAAGTTCTCAAACACTCATTTGGTCTATTTTCCTAAGCGTGAGGTCACTACCATTGGTAATATGGTAATAAGGTTTGACATTGCAGAGTGTAATGCGTTGTCGAAATTGTTGAGCCTGTGGTTCTATGCCACGGTCATATGAAATGGCTTGAAGGAAGCGCCTCCATAGTATCTGGTCTCTGTGAAATTAATGGAGATTTGTGAACAAGTATAAGGATAAATTTGATCCATGTTGTGATAAATTTATGAAAGGTATTCACGGTAAAGATAAATAAAATGTGATCAACACATGACAAACGAAAATGAACTAATACACAGTCATGATTAAAAGAGAATTAAATAATGAAAATATGAATAAAGAATAAAAAGGAAAAATGATATTAATTAAAGTTTAGATTATCATTTTAAATGAAAAGGTACAATGGTTCAAATAAAGGGACACTATGTTTTAAATTTCACACATGTTTGACGATTATATAAACGAGAAAAAGTGGTGAGAAGAAAGTGTCTATGTGGTTCACATTGGAAGATCTAAAACATGAGCAAAGTCCAAGATGAAGAACTCTTCATTCTAAGATGCATGTTAATGTCTAATTGAAGATCAAGAACAGAAGAAGACAAAGCAATAGTTATGCACTCCAGAACTTGATAAAGAAGACCATACAAGCAGAGGCTGCAAGAGACAAGTAGAAAGTACAACAATGGCTGCATGAGTCAAATTCGATGAAGAGAAGAAGACATTGAACTGCATTATAAACTAAGGGTGGTTGGGTGGTTCAAGGGCAGGTTGGAGCCTGCAGGGGATTTGGTGCTTCCTTGTCAGTTGTAGTTGACTAAACAGGGGGTCGTAGCCTCCTACCATTTGGTGTTGGTGAACAGAGGGAGTTGGTGCTTCCTTGTCAGTTGTGGCTAACTAAACAGGGGGTTGAAGCCTCCTACCAGTTGTTGCTGGTGAATGAGGGTGTGGGTGCATCCTTCCAGTTGTAGTTGGTAAATGGGGTGTGGAAGAATCCCTTCAGTTGTAGCTGAAGAAACTTGGGGAATGTCTCTCCATCAAGTTGTAGCTTGAAAACAGTTTTG
>JZKD02S1713072.1:31038-41444 GCA_000966675.3 Picea glauca
CTTCTCTTTTGTTGACTTTGACAAGGTTATCAAAATGCATGTGACCCATTCTTCTGTTCCATAGCCAAATTTCATCTTCCTTTCCTAGACAACACTTTTCATTTCCAATTTCGCTCAACACATATATGTTACTTGAAATTTTTGCAGCTGTAGTGACTAATTTCCCTGAACCTTCTTTTCTTATATCACACTTTTGTGAATTGAAAGTAACTTTATGACCTTGGTCACACATTTGAATCACACTTAAAAGATTATGTTTCATATCTTCCACTAGTATGACACCAACTACGCCCCTGCCTCGGTCACAGTCTCTGCATTGACCTCTCGGTCTTAATGGATCATTCTAATTTCACCTTCGAGCCGAAGTGGCTCTTTTTCGATTCCTCACTAGAATATTTGTTAAAAACCCGATTCACAGGTCCTTCCTTTTTCCCTGTCACAACTTCTGCGCATACTTGATCTCTTCCTGACATAAATTTTGGGTTTCAGGGTTTCGCGATTCCCGTTTTCGAGAACCTCAGTCTTCTCTATCCCCCGATCTCCGATATGCCTATTTACTGAAATGAATTTAACTTTAGTTATCCCCCTGGGCTATACCTTTGGTCCTCATGACCTCCCCTTATATGATCGCAATCCCTTTCGGGTTTTCTCGACTCAAGCATCCGACCTCTTGGTCTTTCGACTCCCGAAGTGTCGATTCCCGAAGTGCCGAAATGACCTTGCCTTTTGGGATTTTTTTTTCTGAAACCCTAGATTGTTGCCACGCTTCCCCTCAATATGGACATTCCTCGTCGCTTCGCAATTTCGGGAAATCAAATGCCTATGGGTTCTTTCCCTCGGAACTCCCGAAGTTCCGATTTCCGACCTCCTATATGATGAAATGACGTCAGTTGGCCCCACAACTGAGATTTCTACCATGTCGGGGTTTTGAACTTCGCAGTTCTGAAATGTGTGTGCTTCTTGTCTTTAGGATTTGTGAAATTCCGAATCTGGAAATGCCAATGGACTCTCCTATCGAGATTTTTCCCGAATTCTTTGATTTTCTCCACGCATCCTCCTATGATGGATGGTCCTTGATCATTTCTCAATTTCGCGAAATCAAATGCTGATGTCCTCCTGTCCTCTTGAACCCCGAAATCCCGACATGCAAAATGCCGACAGGCTCTTGATCGTCACCACATGTCTCGACTGATGGACAGTCCTGGTTCAGTCTCGAGATTTCACGACTTGCAATTCCCCGATGTCGCAGTTTCTCTGTCAACTCAAAACCCCGGTAGCCGAAATACCGACAGGTTCTTGATCTCCACCACGTGTCTCAACAGATGGATAGTACAGATCAAAATCAGGATTTTCACTATGAAGTGACCTAATCTCCTGTCCTTGAGACTTCTGATATCCTGAATTCTAAAGTCCTGATATCCCAACGCTTTTCGAGACTTTCGCTCTGCTTGCGAGGGTTTAAACCCCGTGCAACTCCTGTCAAATCCTACGACTGACGGGTATCTAAGTGAGGGCTGACGGCTCACGATATCTCGAGCTTGAAACTGGGGAAACAGTCATAACCCCCTTGCTTCTCTGTCAGATCGGATGGCTGGCGGGATTTCACAAATTATCTACGAAGAATTTTGACCGTTCGTCTCTTCCCTTCGATGACTTCGTAGGTTCGAAACCTTCTGAGGGTTTTCCTGACTTCAAGTCTTTCAGAAAAACTCCTGCTCGCACTCCTTGCGGTAGACCTTCAAACACTTTCAAGTGTTGAACTCCTTTTGACTCTGTGCACTCCCTACAACAACAGTCTCTCAACAATTCATTCAGGTTACAAACCCCGGAAGCTTCACTCGGCCTGCGCACACTTTTCATGGCTCCTGTGCCTAACTGCACCTTTGAGGAAATGAGAACAAAAGCTAAGCTATCTTAGCTTTTAGAGACAAAACCTCTGAACCCTTTTGTCAATGCACTCCTTGCGGATAATTCAACTTCACTCCTTGTAGGAACTCTCGCTCAGACAGAGAAACAATTGAAACTCGTTTCCTAACTCTTTCTCTCTCAGAATTCAAACATAATCCTTAAAATCATTCATACACAGCATAGAGAGAAAATGTATAACAGAAAGAGTAAAACCATGAACATACCATTCATCATACACATACAAGAAAAAAATACAATGCCATGAATATGAATTAAAAATTCTTCTATTAACTCAATTCTCTGTACATGGGTGTTTTTCAAACACAGTTTCTCTGTTCCAGCCCTGTATGCTCTTCTCTTGGTAATGTTATTCACTATCATACAATAATACAATGAGGGTGTCTAGATTCATTTTCCCTCTGCTCCTAAAACTGTCTAATCTGAGAATTCAAAGCTACCTACTAACACAAATGCCTTCTTAGTCCTTCAGACGAGAGCGGGTCGCTCAAGGTATGATTACAATCTATAAGTACACCTCTCCTTAACTATTACATTTACGTTTGGCGCATCTATCTTCAAAAGTTTTTAAACAATTTATCATGTTTCCAAAATGCATTGGTGCTTTCCCCACGCTCACTTGACGTTGGCGATGCTCCTGCATCATACTCCCTCACTTGAAAATTTTCATGGTCTCCTATCCATGAAATCTTGCATGGTCTGTCCATGCTTCTAAATATCTGCTTCATTCTCCCAGCTGGCATCTTCAACTAGATGTCATTTCCACTTGACCAAGTATTCAAAGTATTGTTTTCTTCTGGTCTTCTTGATAACTCTTTTGTCTAGTATGATTTCCATCTGTGGCTTCTCTGCAACAGGCATCTTCTTTGTCCACTGGATCTATGGTTGTTCATCACTTGTTCCTGTTTCCTCAGTTTTGTATGGGTACAAATATGAGACATTGAATATCAGAGAAATTCTGATCCCATCGGGTAATTCAATCTCATAATCATTTGCCCCAAATTTCTTCAAGACCTTACATGGTCCAATCTTCTTCATCTTCAGTTTGTTATATGTCCCCTTCGGGAACCTTTCCTTTATCAAATGTGCCAGAATCAAATCACCAACTTCAAATTGAAGTTGTCTCCTGTGTTGATCTGCTCTGCACTTATACTCTTGGCTCGAGTTCTGTAAACACTCCTTCACCTGGCTGTGAAGTTCTTTCATCGCTTTTGCGAAATCTTCTGCACTAGCGCTCCTAGTCGCAATCTGTTCTGAATCCCTCAGCTTAGAAATTCCTCTCAGTTGCATGCCATAAACAATTTGAAATGGAATTTGTCCTGTGCTTCTGTTGATTGAATCATTATAAGCAAATTCTACCTGTGGTAATATGTTGTCCCACTGGCTGTGGTGTTCTGTCACCAAGCTCCTCAGCAAGTCTCCTAAACTCTTGTTCACAACTTCTGTCTGTCCATCCATCTGAGGATGATAAGATAAACTAAATGATAAATTTGTTCCCAGCTTTTTCTATAAGGTTCTCCAGAAGTGTCCCACGAACTTAGTGTCTCGATCCAAAACTATGCTCCTTAGTAAGCCGTGAAGTCGAATGACTTCTTTGAAAAACATATTCGCAATGTGAGTTGCATCACTGGTTTTCTGACACGGTATGAAGTGTGCCATTTTGGAAAATCTATCCACTACCACAAATATTGAGTCAAACCCCCTTTGTGTTCTTGGCAACCCCAATATGAAATCCATGCTGATTGCATCCCACGTCCTCTCAAGTATTGGCAATGGTTGATAAAATCTTGCATTCTGTCTCTTTCCCTTCGAATGCTGGCAAATTCTGCATCTATCCATGAATTTTTTGATGTCTTCTCGCATTCCCGGCCAAAAATACGACTCATTCAATTTTGCGAACGTCTTTTCGTGACTGAAATGTCCGACCAATCCTCCACTATGTTTCTCCTTCAGCAAATTCTCCCTCATGGAGAATTTTGGAATACAAAGTTGATTACCTTTAAACAGTAATCCTTCTTGGATTATGTATTCTGTCCATTGACTTCTGTCCCTGAGAATTTGATTCTCAGCTGCTTCATATGCCTCCTTAAAATCTGGATCATCTCTGTACACGTTTCCGAGATCATCAAAACCCAATGTTTTGACTTTGAACTCCTGCAATAGGAAACATTTCCTTCTCAAAGCATCAACAACCTTGTTAGCAGTTCCAGAAATATGCTTAGTTACAAAAGTAAAGTTCTGCATGTATTCAACCCATTTTACATGTCTTTGATTCAACTTTTCTTGTTGAGCCACAAACTGCAGTGCATGATTGTCATTGTATAAGACAAACTCCTTCAGAATCAAGTAATGTCTCCATTTCTTTAATGCATGAATAATAGCATAAAACTCCTTGTCATACGTGGAGTATTTCACCTTCGCTTCATTCAGCTTCTCACTGAAGTATGCTATCAGCCTATCTTCTTGACTCAAGACTACCCCTATTGCAAATCCACTTGCATCGCATTTCACTTGAAATGTCTTTTGGAAATCAGGCAACACCAGGATTGGTTGTTCCGTGATTTTCCTCTTCAACAGATTAAAACTCTTCTCAGCCTCTTCTGTCCAGTGAAAAGATTTGTGTCTCTTTTTCACTGTTTCCATCATTGGTGCACTAATTCCACTGAAATTCCTGATGAACTTCCGGTAGAAACTAGCCAATCCGTGAAAAATTCTCACCTCAAACATGCTCTTCGGTGATGGCCAATTCTTGATCACCTCCACCTTATCTGGATCCATCCTCAATTTATCTACAGAAATAACAAAACCCAAATAAATGATCTCTATCTTCATGAATGAGGATTTCTTCATGTTTATCAGTAGCTTCTCTTGCTGTAATCTCTTCATCACTGTAGCTAAGTGGTTTAGATGCTCTTCCTCTATTTTACTGAAGATCAGTATGTCATCCAAATACACAATGACAAATTTTTCGATGAATTCCTTCAGGACTTCGTTCATCAGCCTCATAAAGGTACTTGGTGCGTTCGTTAAACCAAATGGCATAACAAGCCATTCATACAACCCTTCGTTAGTCTTGAGAGTTGTCTTCCATTCATCACCTTCTCTCATACGAATCTGGTGATAACCACTTTTCAAATCAATCTTCGAAAAAAAAATTGCTCCACTTAAGCAATCCATCAGATCATCCATCCTTGGCAATGGAAATTTGTACCTGATGATTATCTTGTTGATTTCCCTTGAATCAGTACACATCCTCCAGCCTCCATCTTTATTTGGACTGAGTACTGTCAGAACAACACATGGACTCAAGATTTCTCTAACCAACCCTTTGTCCAACAAATCCTGGATTTGTCTCTTGACCTCTTCATTCACCTGCGGCGAAAATCTGTACGTTGCTTTGTTTGGTAAACTGGCTCCAGGTATGAGATCAATGTGATGACTCACACTTCTGATCGATGGCAACGAATGAGGTAGTTCGTCCACTAATATATCAGCGAACTCTTCCAACAGTTCCTGAACCTCTTCTGGTAAATCATCTACCATTGTGCTGGTTAAAACAATCTTTGGCTTTCTGACCATAATGAATTGTGGTTCCTCCTTCTTCTTAACCTCTATAAGAAGTTCCTTCCCACTCATGAGAAGTACAACGTTGCTTACTTCAGGTTTCACCTCCTTATATTTGATTGGAAGCAACATGTGAGTTCTCCCATTCTTCTCTAGGGTGTATGTATTCATCCTCCCATCATGAACCACATTTTTGTCATATTGCCATGGTCTACCCAGCAATAGATGACAAACATCCATGGGAATAACATCACATAGTATCTTATCATTATATCCTCCTATCTTAAATTCAACTAAACATTGTTTAGTGACATTTATTTGATGTCCTTTTTGTAGCCATGAAACTCTATATGGACTTGGATGTTCAATCATCTCCAGCTCCATCTTTTCTACCATCTCTGTAGAAACGAGATTATCTGTGCTACCACTATCCACAATGATCTTGCATGCCCTATCCTTGGTTTTGCAAGTAGTTTGAAAAAGTTTGTTTCTTTGGACTGAACTCTCCACCTCCTTTTCTGATGTTAAGAGAACTTTTCGCATCATAAAAAATCTTTCACCTTCATCATTTTCTGCCTCAACATTCTACCTCTGTGCTTCGAAAATGTGAGCCTCACCACCTTATTTCTTCTTATCTGGACATTCATAATATTTGTGTCCATTCTTTCCACGTGAAGGACTTTATTACTCCACCTCTTCCTCTTCCTCTACCTCTAGTACGAGGAAAAACGTTTACATCTGCATACTGAACTCTCTGTTCGGTATGTTGCCCTCTCTACAAACTTCCACCTCTCTCAGTCTGAGTCTGAGGTTTTTTTCCGTCTTCTTTGTGTTTCTGATTTCTATCCTGGGCAACTGATTTGCCTCTGGCTTGACTTCTTCCTCGGCCTCTCTGACCTTGTTTTCAGCTTAGCTTCTCTTCATATTTTAGAGCCATCTGATAAGCATCTTCCACCGTTCAGATGGTCATCATGCTCATCTCATCCTGAATGTCATATCTCAATCCATTCATGTACCTGACAACCTTTTCATCATCGCTTTCCTGATGACCTTCCCTGATGTTCAGCCTATAGAATTCTTCAGTATATTCCTTCACTGTCATCAGCTTCTGTCTCAAATTTTGCATTCTTCGAAATAGAGTAATCTGGTAATCCCTGGGAATGAATTTTTCCTTCATCTTCGCAATCATCCTCTCCCAACTCTTGATTTTATGCTTGCCTTTGCAGCGTCTATCAGCTTGTAGTTCATCCCACCACAATGCTGCATGTCCTTTCATTCTTGTGATAGCATGTCTGACCTTCTTGTCTTCCTTGACATCTTCATAGTCAAAATAAGTCTCCAGAGCTCTAATCCAGTTTAGAAGCTCTTCAGCATCAGGGTTTCCCTCATAAACTAGGATGTCCATTTTTCCCTGGCACCCATCCTTGCGACAACTTTAATCAAGCGTTCATTTGCGGCATCTTCCGCTGAAATTTCTTCTTCTTCATGTTCAACTTCATTTTCACTTTCAGAATCACTAAGATCCCCAACACCGACTGTGTGTCTCTGTGTTGTCTCCATGTCCTCAAGTCTGGTGTGTAAATCACGCATTTATCTTGCCATGGCTGGGTCAGGCATCTGCCTACCTCTTATTCTTGGTATTTCCCTCTCCTCTAGTGGATCGGGTGTTTTCCTGTCCCTTCTTCTTGGTGGCATGGCGAATCTTCCTTTTCCTTGCTACAGAAAGCAAAGAAAACTTTATGTGCTCTAATACCAAACTTGACGTCGACTATTCCCCTGCCTCGGCCACAGTCTCTGCGGTGACCTCTTGGTATTAATGGATCGTTCTAATTTCACCTTCGAGCCGAAGTGTCTCTTTTCGATTCCTCACTAGAATCTATGTTAAAAACCCAATTCACAGGTCCTTCCTTTTCCCCTGTCACGGCTTCTGCGCATACTTGATCTCTTCCCGACAGAAATTTCGGGTTTCGGGGTTTCATGATTCCCGTTGTCGAGAACCTCAGTCTTCTCAATCCCACGATATCCGATATGTCGATTTACCAAAATGGATTTAACTTTAGTTATCCCCATGGGCTATACCTTTGGTCCACATGACCTCCCCTTATATGACCGCAATCCCTTTTGGTTTTTCATGACTCAAGCGCCCGACCTCTTGGTCTCTCGACTCCCGAAGTGGCGATTCCCGAAGTGCAGAAATGACCTTGCCTTTAGGGATTTTTTTTCCAAAACCCTAGATTGTTGCCACATGTCCCCTCAATATGGACGGTCCTCATCGCTTCACGATTTCGGGAAATCAAATGCCTATGGGTTCTTTCCCTCAGAACTCCTGAAGTTCCAATTCCTGACCTCCTATATGATGAAATGACGTCAGTTGGCCCCACACCGGAGCTTTCCACCTTGTCGGGGTTTTGGACTTTGGAGTTCTGAAATGTGCATGCTTCCTATCTTCAGGATTCATGAAACGACGAATCCCAAAATGCCGATGGACTCTCCTATCAGGATTTTTCCCGAATTCTTGGATTTTTGCCACGTGTCCTCCTATGATGGATGGTCCTTGATCATTTCGCGATTTCGTGAAATCAAATTCCGATGTCCTCCTATCCTCTTGAACCCTAAAATCGCGACATGAAAAATGTCGACGGGCTCTTGATCGTCGCCACTTGTCTCAACTGACAGACAGTCCTGATTCAGTCTCGGGATTTCACGACTTGGGATTCTCTGATGTCGCAGTTTCTCTGTCAACTCAAAACCCCGGTAGCCGAAATACCGATGGGTTCTTGATCTCCACCACGTGTCTCAACATATGGACAGTCCAGATCAAAATTGAGATTTTCACTATGAAGTCACCTAATCTCTTGTCCTCGAGACTTTCGATATCCCGAATTCTGAAGTCCTGATATCTCGACGCCTTTCGGGACTTTTGCTCTGCTTGCGAGGGTTTAAACCCCGTGCAACTCCTGTCAGATCCTATGACTGACGGGTATCTAAGTGAGAGCCGACGGCTCACGATCTCTTGAGCTTGAAACTGGGGAAACAGTCATAACCCCCTTGATTCTCTATCAGATCGGATGACTGGCGGGATTTTGCAAATTCTCTATGAAGAATTTTGACCGATTGTCTCTTCCCTTTGACGATTTCGCAGGTTTGAACCCTTCTGAGGGTTTTCCTAACTTCAAGTCTTTTAGAAAAACTCCTGCTAGCACTCCTTGTGGTAGACGTTCAAACACTTTCAAGTGTTGAATTCCTTTTGACTCTGCGCACTCCCTGTAGCAATAGTCTCTCAACAATTCATTCAGGTTACAAACCCCAGAATCTTCACTCGGCCTGTGCACACTTTGCACGACTCCTGTGCCTAACTACACCTTTGAGGAAATGAGAACAAAAACTAACCTATATTAATTTTCAGAGACAAAACCTCTGAACCCTTTTGTCAACGCACTCCTTGCAGACAATTCAACTGCACTCCTTGCAGGAACTCTCGCTCAAATAGAAAAACAATTGAAACTCATTTCCTAAGTCTTTCTCTCTCAGAATTCAAAAATAATCCTGAAAATCATTCATACACAACATAGAGAGAAAATGTATAACAGAAAGAGTAAAACCATGATCATACCATTCAACATACACATACAAGAAACAAATACAATGCCATGAATCTGAATTAAAACTTCTTCTATTAACTCAATTCTCTGTACATGGGTGTTTTTCAAACACAGTTTCTCTATTCCAACCCTGTATGCTCTTCTCTTGGTAATGCTCTTCACTATCATACAATAATGCAATGAGGGTGTCTATATCCGTTTTCCCTCTGCTCCTAAAACTGTCTAATCTGATAATTCAAAGCTACCTACTAACATAAATGCCTTCTTAGTCCTTCAGACAAGAGCGGGTCGCTCAAGGTCTGATTACAATCTATAAGTACGCCTCTCCTTAACTATTACACTTACGTTTGGCACATCCATCTTCAAAAGTTTTTAAACAATTTATCATGTGTCCAAAATGCGTTGGCGCTTGCCCCACGCTCGCTTGACGTTGGCGATGCTCCTGCATCATAGTAGAACATTTTCTGGCTTTTCATTCTTATTCCCAATTCGGATTGTGCCTTTTCCAAGGATTTTGGATGAATCATCATTTCCAAAGGAGACTGATCCATCTCTTTCCTCTCGTAATGTAAGAAACATGTCTCTATCACCTGTCATGTGTTTTAAACATCCACTGTCAACATACCAACCATGTTTCTTCTGTTTAGCTTGTAGAGTGACTGTGCATTCTTCATTGCTATACTGATCTTGCTTTCTTATCCATGTCATTTTTTGAGATTATCGTTTGTGACTCTATTGAGGTTCTTTAGGAGGGACTGTCATTCTGCAATTTCTGGCCATGTGTCCAAAATTGTTACATTTGTAACATTCCACTTCAGTGCTCAAGGATTCAAACCTGTTGTAACTTCTTCTTTGTGTTTCACTAGGTCTTCTTGAATAACCCCTTTGTGTATGGCTCTCAAAATAGTTATTGTTTCTGTTGTTAGCTCTACAATTTATAACTTTATGTCCAAAATTATTACAAGCATAACATAAACCAAAAAATATAGTTTGATACTTGGTAGTTGGAGATCTTATGAAAGGAGGTGCTCTTATGAATCCTTCTTCTTCTTGAGGCCTGTCTATCTATTGTTGATTCCGAAATCTGAATCTTCTCAGTGGAGGAGTGTCCCTATAATCTTCCTGATATATCTTTTTATCCCCTTTGACTGTTTCTACATAAATTTTTGGATTGGCTTCTTGCTCTGTTGTTTTGGATTTTGATCCCTTTTCTGTTTGATTGTATCCAAGTTCGGACTTGTCAAGATAAGATTTTTGACTGCTAATAATGTCATCCAAAACTTTTGAGCTATTCTGCATATTTTTCTTTTGAAT
>JZKD02S1713072.1:67874-83473 GCA_000966675.3 Picea glauca
ATGGATATTTCCATCAAATGATGTTATGGTGTATGGAATGATTGAGACATATCATGAGTGATATTGTATATGGTTGAGGCATATGGTTTGAGGTACATGATTGGATGCATGTCTTATTGATATTTGTATAATACTTGTTGAGGCATAGCTTGGTTGATGCATGGTATATGTTGATGCATAGTACATGTTTGATGCATGGTAAGGTACATGTTCTAGTTGGTTGATGAGAACATATAGGTTGATGTGACAGTGACAGTGATAGTGGCAACGATAGTGACGGTGACATTGATAGTGACTGTGGCCATGACAGTGGAAGTGATTTTGGTAGTGACAGCTGGTATACAATTATATTTCAAGGATGTAGGACGGGGGAAGAAAAGGGGGTTATATCCTTCTTTCGTTTGGAGCCAAAGAATCCTGAAGTTGGAGCTTCCTTCAGGCTGGAGCCTGAAAACTAGGTGGTTATAGACACCTTCTGGTTGGAGCCAGAGAACTCAGGGGGTTGTAGCCTCCTTCTAGCTGGAGCTAGAGAATTTAGGGAGTTGTAGCTTCCTTTAGGTTGGAGCCTATAAATAGGGGGTTGTAGCCTCCTTCCAGTTGCAACTGGAGAATTGGGAAGTTGGTGCTTCCTATGAATGAATTATTGATATTATATATATAAGAAAGAATTTTGTGGTTTTCTCCCATTTAGGTTTCCACGTAAATACTGGTGTACTGTGTATTTGATGTGATGATGTTGATGTGATATTTTTTATGATTATACACTCATGATATATTGAATGCAATCATAGGTGATACATTGATGATATACTACTGAATATTGTTGATAATGTTGAATAATATATATTGTGGTTAAAATTGGTAAAAGTGCTCATACTAATTCACCCCCCCCCACCCTCCTCTCAGTATTACAACAATTGGTATCATAACAGGTCCTTCATGAAGTAGTATAACCACTGGAAGGATATCATGGAATACACTGAGAATGGAGTACCAATGTTTGATGGTCAGAGTGGTCTAGTGTATGAGATATGGAGCAGAAGGATGAAAAAATTTCTATAAGCACATGGATATGATATTTGGTATTTAGTTGTTACAGGATACAATGCTACAATGAAACCTAAGACTGCAACCAAGAAGAAATTGAAGAAGAACAAAAAATAGCGATGGATTTCATCACGAAAGGATTACCTGATTCAGTAAAGGAAAAAGTGGGAAATTTTTCATTAGCTAAAGAACTCTAGGATAAGCTACATAATATATATTCTTCTCCCATAACAGATTCAGATATTTCTAAAGAAGATGCAAGTACAAAACAACAGGTAATATGCTCATCATTTCAGATAGATTAAGAAGAAGAAGAATGCATGGTCAACAGAAGTGAGTGCTTTTGCTTTAATTATGAAGAGCGCAGACATATTGAAATTGAATGCCCTTATTTGAAGATTGGAAGTGATCAGACAGAAAATCCCAATGAAATAGAAGACAATCCTTGGATTGAAAAGGAAAAGAGTCATAAAGAAGAATTCAGTCAATGAGAAAGAGAACTAGACGATGAAATAATCACATTGAAGATCCAACTTGAAGAAGCAAAAAAGACAAAAGAAGTCATGAGGAATCAGATAATGAAGAAATAAGAAGAGGTGGAGAAGCTTGAAGAAGAAGTTGTCATGTTAAGAGTAAAAGTTGTCAAGCTCAACAAAAATGTTGAATACGCATCCAAATCTTCAAGAAAGAAAGTTGAAGAGAAATTCCATAGGTTATCAGAAGGGGAAAATGAAGAGAAACCTAAGATTTATGCATAAGTCATCAAAGTTTTTGTGAAGAAGGAAGAATATGAGCCTTTAAATAAGAACATTCCAAAATTACAGAAGACTACATACGAGGTGGACATCAAAGAAGACACTCCACATTCAGACAACGAAGAAGCTTCACTCATAATGAAGAAGTCCACAGAAGAAAATATCACCATCAACCAAGGAAGAAATTTAGAAATACTACACCACAAAGAATATCATTCACTCCTAGGTATGTAAATTTATTTTATGGTCATTGTTTTTATTGTACTAACTTTGGACATAAGGTTGCAGATTGTAGGGATTATGGAAGAAATGTTCAAGCAAGAACTGTTTATGTGGCCCCACATAACATTGAATGTTACAAATTTCATAATTATGGATGAGATCTTTGGACAATTGCTTATCATCTGTATGATCAATCTTGATTGTGAGTTAGTTGATTTCAGCATATGTGATGGATACATTTGATGGAGTCTACATGAAGCCCCATAAGTGTGGTTATGGTACCCAAATATGAATGAGGTTTTTGAACATGAAGGACAGTGTAAATTTATGTAAGACACTCATATATGCATAGTAATTGTCATGCCATTTCCGGTGATACGTGGAACACCACATGGCTCCTCACGGTTAGGGAGATATGACTTTGTGAAGTTGGAAACCCCAAAGAATGGTCAAGAAGCCCCTAGTTGGTACAAGTATTTAATGAAAGGGTAAAGTGGTTGTAACAAGAAATATAAAAAATCCCTAAAGTTAAGGAAAGAGGTTCAGCTTCTTGATCGTTGCATGTTGGGAGATACACTCCGTGGAAGATAGGGTTTTTGGCTAGTCCTTTAACTAGTCTCAAACAAGTGTTATGGGTAAAACGATCATAAATTCTTCATAGAAGATCAAAATTATATGAGAAAAAATTCATTGTATATATTATAGTCCATAGTATGTTGTGTGTGAGTTTTCGATCCAGATATCAAATATTTCGCACATGGCATTCTCTACAAGTTCGCTCTCTAGAATAATCTAGAATTCAACAAGGTCTTCCATTTTTTCTATAACTCCTCTTATGGGAGGTTCCAAGCACTGAAAACTAGAGAAATTGTAGAGACTATATTGAATAATACTATGTACAATTTTCAGACATTTATTTCTTACAGGTACAAAGTTATTCTTGTTGAAAGTTAGGGTTTGTGACTAATCCAAAAACTAGTCTCTTGAGACTAAGGTAAAGTTTGATGAAGATGTTTTTCTCTTGTTGTTGAAGTTGATGAAGCTATGCAAGTTTATGATCACATACACCAAGTATTTTACAGAGTTACAGGTATGTTTATATTCATGTTTTGAGGGTTAGATGTTGTTGATGTTATGGTGTATGACATGATTGATACATATCATGAGCGATATGGTATATGGTTGAGGAACATCGTTTGAGGTACATGATTGGATGCATGTATTGTTCATACTGGTATAATACTTGTTGAGGCATAGCTTGGTTCTTGGTTTAGCACATTATTGAGGTGCATGTTAGACACTTCATGTTGGCATAATGCTTGAGGCACATCTTGGTGATATTGGCATATTAGTGGAGGTTTGGTGCATGGTCAATGCACTGGTTGTGTTACAGATTGATGTACGTGGTTATCGTATAGGTTGATATAATTAGTTTATGTGCGTGGTTGGCACATGTGTTGATGTAAATGGTTGATGTACATACAGGTTGTGGTACATGTTGATGCATGGTTAATTCATGGTACAGGTTTTATGCATGGTATGGCATAGGTTCTAGTTGGTTGATGAGTACATACAGGTTGGTGTGACAGTGGTAGTGATAGTGACAGTGAAAATGACAGTGATAGTGACAATGGCAGTGACAATGAAAGTGATTTTGGTAGTGACAATCGGTCTACACTTATATATTAGGGTGGTAGGATAGGGAAAGGAAAGGGGGTTATAGCCTCCTTCCAGTTGGAGCTAAAGAATTAGGGAGTTGGAACTTCCTTCAAGTTGGAGCCTGAGAACTAGGTGGTTATATCCACCTTCTGATTGGAGCCAGAGAAATCAGGGGATTGTATCCTCCTTCAGGTTGGTGCTAGAGAATTTAGGGAGTTGTAGCTTCCTTCAGTTTGGATCCTGTAAATAGGGGGTTGTATCCTCCTTCCAGTTGCAGCTAGAGAATTGGGAAGTTGGTGATTCCTAGGAATGGATACTTGATATATATAAGAAAAAAAATTGTGGTTTTCTCCCATTTGGTTTTCCACGTAAATACTGGTGTACCGTGTATTTGATGTGATGATGTTGATGTGATATTGTTTATGATTATATGCTCATGATATATTGAATGAAATCATAGGTGATAAATTGATGATGTACTACTAAATATTGTTGATAAAGTTGAATAATATATATTGTGGTTAAAAGTGGTAAAAGTTCTCATATTGATTCACCCCCCCTCTTAGTATTCCAACAAAGGGAACCATACAATTTTACAACTAGGAGAAGTTTTCAACCTAAAATAAGGAAATGAAATGAGTGACGAATTCCAATTTCTCAATTAAAATAAAGATAAAGATAAACCAAGAGACTCTAGTCTAAACCCTCTCAACAACAGATTGAGTAAAACAGGGCATAACCTCATGAAACCACCTAAAAGGAGAGGCTGGTGCTCCTATCATCAACGAGACAGAGCACTATGGTGCTCAATAGAAGGCTAAGGGGGAGTGCCAGTTAGGCCAGTGGAACTTTGGTAGCCATTGTATGGGGGCGTTGGTCCTGGAAGTGTTAGAAAATGGATTCCAACAAATCTTAAACTTAGTAGAGACTTAGTCAATGACTCTGAAACATCTTGATGAAGTAGAGGGAAGAATGAAAAATCCAAAATCAAGCACAAAACAAACAAGATCTAATCATAAACAAGGATTTAAGACAAACCAAAGGAAATAAAAGTCCTTCCCTAGTGGAGTCGTCATTTTTCTGTTATGAGAAATCTTACCTTGTAGACAAGCTAAGCTCCCCTTTGGAACAAGACCCCTTCTTTGGTCCAAACACAGAATAAAAAAAATGGTTGCTACTTTTCTTATAGATCTAGTTCATAACCAATGGAAATGAGAAAGAGAAAGAGTGTGACGTACCTTGTTTCGATGTTTGTCCTTGCTGCTCCAAGATTTAGTATTGATCTCCAATATCCTTAGTGTGAGTCAGTACTTGCGATGAACAACAAATAAATCCTTTCTCCTCCTCTTTGCGATTATATAAAAGAGATCTATCTATACCCGATTTGACTTAAATATAGACATTACAATGAACAACATAATGAAAGGAATAGGCCAAGTTTATATTAAATGGAAATACAAAAGAAGGCACTTACAAATCACTTTGATGTCGTATCAATATTCTCTAATCTCTCCTCTTCCAACCCTTGCATGAAAGTTTCAAGATCAAAATGTTGATTCTTCAATGGATTCTTTCTCATAGCACCAAAGGTTTGAAACCCAAAATATTGTCCCATTTCACCATGGAAATGCCTTCAATTTATAGGCTTGAGAGGCTTAACCACCATGGGATAATTAGGGAAATGGTTGAGGATATGGATCCTTGAGTTGGGATTTGATCCTAATATAGAGACATAGGATAGGAGTCTACTAAAACCAACCTCATCCTTTTGGAGCTGGCCTTTAAGAAAAAGTGGGATCTCCCATATTTTCCTCTAACCACTGTGGCGCTCTCTTAGAGTTAGAGACAGGGTTCCACTGGTGCCCCATGACCAAGGAAAAGGGAGCATTGGAACCCCCTAAGAATGGATAGGGGAGCGCTTCCTTTCATAAATGCCCCAAAAATGGCTAATTTTCCAAGTAAAAAGGGTATGGTTTCGACTGTAAATGATGAGTTTTTTCTTCCAACATGACTAAGGGGTCATGAATTTTTTTTAATGGTGTCAATAGAGTTGCGAAACTTAGAGAAGTGCACGGGGAACTTTGTGACACTTGTGGCACTTGAAAAGGTGAATGGGATACTTTGAGACACTTGCAACACTTAGGGTGCGACACTTAAGTGTGGAATTTTGATGTGTAACACTTAGATACTGAGATAGATGGTATCTAAGGTAAACCATATATATCTCTCATTTATCTAAAATGAGTTATCTCTGGTATAAAGTTTAGGTAAACCAAGGATAATGTTATACGAGAGTAAATGTTGCAATCAATTTAGGTAAACTATTTTAGGTTATCCCTAGTGTTATCACACTAAATTGCCTTGGGTTTTTAAATTGGTTTTTATATTTTCCAATCATGTTCTTTGTTTTTAGTGCTAGGAGTTGGTTAAATATACCTCCAAGATCTCACATTTATGAGCCCTGATAACGATTTATGATTTGAAAATTCATGCAATGTTGCGCTGCTCAAACTCATAGCTATGGCTAGGTGGTGTGACCAAATTTGATGCTGAGGTAGATTCAAGGGCCGAAATATTCGTAGCTTCATCCTGATATTTCACTGAATATTCCAACAAGTGTTTACTCCACAGGTATCCCGTGTTGCCTCCTCTGCACATTAATTTTCACAAAGAATTAGTGCTAAGGTTCTGGTTTATCGAGCTTGCATAGTTGTAAGGGAACCATATTCGCATGATAGCCTTGTCTTCTCTCTTTTCAAGATGGTGAACTCCATTGCCTATATCTAGGTATGATTACTTCTGTCTGCTATAGCCATCGAAGTTGCAAGAACCTAAATAGCCTATCCTCTGCATACGCATCGTGCTACCAAGAGGATTAATCCCTCTGTGCCTACCTTGCTTCCTTTCATTTTGGAGTTAAGCATTTTTACTCAGTTGCAAAGGGAAAATTACATATTACACCCTCAGTGTCTACACTCTCAAATACCTGTACAAATCTAAGGGTGTAATTCCCACAGTCAATCTTGGATTACTAGCACCAGTCAATTTTAAAAGGTAAACCTTGTACATTTGAAGCCCGATTTTAAGTCTTCCTGGTTATTACTATCCCATAAGCCTTTAAAATCCCTCATTCTAAGCCATGGAGACTCCTCAATCGAAGAAGACACAGAAAGGTGGCAAGGTGGTTAGGATAGAACTAATGGACATGCATCTTTTTGATACAGAGCCCATGGAAAGAGAGGCCTTTCAAAGAGCGAGATGCCTCTCTTTCTACTAGAACATGCAAAGAGGCCATCCAGAGGTAACAAGATAGTTTTCATTACATTTTGATGGCAGAAGAGCCAAGGTTGGGGATTTGGAATTTGAGCTGACTAAAGCCTCTATCTCAACTGCAACAAGAATCACTATTACAGGTGAAGAGTGGTTCGAAGACATGGCTTTGAGTTCAACCTATGCCAAATATCTCTTTAAACCTGAACATCAAGCCAGTGATTTTTCTAAAGGTGTGCCAAGGAGTCAATTGATTGAAAAGTTTGACAAAATATTGAAGATCATCCAGAGATATTTTACATGTCAAGGGAGATTTAACACATTGTACCAGTACCATATAAGGATTTTGCTTCATTTTACTGGTAAACTTGAAATGAATATCCCCTATTATTTGTTAAGAAGCATAGGTAAGATGTTAGACAAGATTCAATCCAAATATAAGGATGTGGATTCTAGCCTTTTCCACTCTGGATTGACGAGAATGCTAGTCTCCGAGGAATTGGGTAAGAAAGGTATTTCATGTGAGCATTTTGTTGTTACTTCTCATTTCAAATTCGATCTAGAATCCACTCCCAATCACAGAATGCAAGTCCATTATCACCCACCAATGTTGTTAAAGTAGGGATGAGTAGGAAGATAAAGGGAAGAGCCCCTGTTCAAGTTTCATAGGTCAGCAACCAGGTCACAGGAGCTGAGGAGGATGCTTGTCCTTCCCCACAAAGATATTTTTCACCACCTCCTCCACCAAGGTTAGAAGAGGTTCCTTATTCTACCAAAACTACATACAAGAAAGGGAAGAAGCTACACTTCCCCTCTTCTCTTCCAGCAGTCAATACCAAGGGCCAAACACCTTTCACAAGGTCATCAATTCCTAGGGAAGTTGTTGAAGAACAGTCTCTACCTAAGATCCATGTACAAAAGAAGAAGGGTAAAGGCATTGGAAAGCCTGTCGAAAGAAAAGAGGAAACCCCTGTGCAAAAGAAGAAGGATAAAAGAAAAGCCACCAAGAAGCCTGAAGAAGTAGACAAGGCAATTCCTATGCAGATGGAAGAGGAGATTGATAAAAAACCTATTGAGACTGTGCATGTCACTTCTCCACCTTACAGTCAGACATTCAAAATATTGATCAGGAAACTTAGGGATGCTAGCAAGGAGGTGGCTCAATTGAAAAGGTAAGCCATGTTTGACAGAGCCAAGATGACAAAGCTTATGGACGGCTACAGTCACACCCTTGACTTGGCAAGGTTTGCAGTAAGAAAGGCCCAGCCCCTTCATAGACAGCTAAAGAACCTTTATAGGCAGAACAGAGGATTTCAGTCTCAGAACAGGAAGCTAAAGGCAGAGTTGTAGCATTTTAAAGATGAGGTAGCTCAAAGAAATTTACAGGTGTTGGTTGAAGCTGCCATTGACAATGAAAAAACATCAGTCAAAAAGATCACAACCCCATTAAAAAAGCCAATCATTTATAAGAAGAAGAATCCTGTTGTGCCAAATGAAGATCCGCCTTCTACCAGAAAGAGTGTGAGGTTAAGTGTCAAGGTAACAAAATAGCTGGTGAAAGGTGAGCCCCATTTTTTAGGATGTTTCCTTTTTGAGAGGGTAAACTGTTATTCAAATATTATCTCTGCCACCTATACAATATTCTAAGCGTTTAATTATCAGAGTTTTGGTTTTTTGTTAAGTACTAATTCCCTTAGTGGTAAAATGCATTACCCATAGTGTTTCCAAGTCACCTAAGTATAATGGGTTTGACATTATGCAATTCCACCACTTGCTCTGCACAGGTTGGAGATCGAAGGTGTTGCATTTTTCGACAAGGCTACCTAAACCTACATATAGATGCAGCATAAGTGGCACTACCTAATATCTGGAAAATAATAGAGTCTGTACATAGACGTAGCACAATGGCGCTACGTAGATTCACTACCTAATATTCAGAGAACAAAGGTTTGCACACATACACAGCACAAGGGTGCTACCTAAATGCGCTACCTTTTCTACTTGTCCAGTTGTGAAATACGCTACTCAAACTACTACCTAAAGAAGCTACCAACATACACCAGGGATTCAGGAGGGCTAAGCTAACAACTTTTGGATAGATGACGATGGAGAATATTGTAGAAACAATAGATGGCATCATGAGGACAACCACATGGTTTTTAAAGACACATGGAAAACAAGGAGTTGCGCAACTAGGAATCAAGTCATCTTGAATATTGTTGGATTAGTCACCAACATTTTCCTATTTTATAGCATAGGTTGTTAACTAAGTTGTTAGATCAAATAAATGTTTAGATATTTTCAAGGGAAAGAGGCCAGATTGTACCTCCATATTTTTCCCCCCTTTTGTTATAAATAGATAGATCAAATGCTTTAGGAGGTTCGGATGGTTGAGAAAGGCTCCATTAGACTGTAATATTTTGATGAAGTGAATGTGATCTGGCTATGTACTGGACTTAAGACATTTTGGCTAATAGAAATAAGATTCTCTTTCAGCTTATTTTCTTCTGATGCTAAATGTTCATGCTTTGATTGATTGACATGAATGATTGTGGTGATGTTATGGTGGATGTTTGATCATTATATTATCATGATGTTTATTTAGCTTTGATCATTATATTATCATGATGTTTATTTAGCTTCCTTAGTTTATGAGTTCAAGAAGATCTTGAGTTAAGAAACTTTCTTCCTTAGGCTTTTGTAAAAATGATGTTTACAATATCCCTTACATTCCTCTCATTCAAGTCTTCCCTCTATTCATATTTACTCCCAAATTACTGATTGAAGTTAGCCAAGACCTCGATTGTTGGTGCATGCTAGCCCTGTTTTCTGAGGTGGAACATTATCATTTTGAGTCTTTTTCCATTTGACCCTTTAAAACACTTTTACATTCACATATAACTTGATGGGTACTAGGATTTCCTTCCATGCAATCTGAAGGTGATTCCTAGTGCCAACATTTTTGGTGTCGTTGCCGAGGAACGATTTGAAGACTTTTCCCTGGGATAGAACGACAACGCTTACTAGTTCTCAAGGTGCATTGGGACTTAGTATTTTGAAGATTGCATCTTGCACCTGGCGACTCCATTGATTCAGCTCTGGCGCCTAAAGGTAGACATAGGAGATCAAATCCACAACTACCTTTGGTTCCACCTAAGGTTGATCCAAAGAACATAATTAAGAAGGGAAAAGATTCTCAAAAAAAAAAAACTGTTGTTGCTACAAGTGCTTCTTGTCAATTGCCTGATTCCACTCTTTATACTCCAGTTGTTATACCAAGTAAGATTTCTTTACCTTTTGCTGAAGTATCTAAGAAACTTGATTTTGAAGAATTTCCTATCGAATACTCTCCTTTTGAAACTGGCTTGAAAGAAGAAAACATTAACATTCTTTCTTCTCCTAACATTGAAAAGAGTTTCATCCTTGATAGTCTTGAATATTTCCCTACTTTAGGCTTTGCTACCCCTCCTTCTGTTAAAATATCTACTACCAAAGGAAAATAAACTTCATCTCTTTTACAAACCTTGCCATCTTCTTCCAAGCCTCGGCTTTTGCTATGAAAACTGAAACCTCTCCATCATACTTTCCTTCTTCTCCTAATCTGCACACAGTTAAGTCCCCTTCTCCTCCTTGTTCACCAAGAGTTCAAAACCAAATGGCAGTTGTTAATCCCCCTGCAAATAAGATGTATACCATAGTGGTTGCAAGATATGCCCCTCTTGACTTACTCCAGCCAGTGAATGCTCTCCCTTCCGGAGATTATTTGAAATACATGCCCAAGTTCACGGTAGAAGAAGATATAACTGTTGAGGAACATCTGGTTTCTTTCTATAGCTATGCAGACAATCAAAACATTGAAAACGAGGATGTGTGGATGAGAGTATTCTTCCAAATACTTTTTGGTGAGGCTAGGAAGTGGTTTAGAGGTCTGGCCCCTGGATCCATTAATGGAATTGAGGCATTAGATAATGCCTTTTTGAGGCACTGGGGACCCAAAAAATATTTTATGTATTATATCACAGAATTTGGATCTTTAAGGAGGAAAGAGGGAGAATCTGTATCTGACTTTTTCGAAAGATTTAACAAAATGTACAATAAGATTCTTGATGAGATAAAACCCACTGAAACCTCTGCAAAAATTACTTATGCCAGTGCCTTTGACCTAGATATTTTCCTTCTACTGAGAGAAAGAATATCACCTTGCGTAGTTCATATGCAAGATGTTGCCTTGGAGGTAGAATCCAATATAGTGGCATCAGATAAGCTCAGCGGAAAGTCTGATAGGGATAAGAGAAAAAATAGAGCTGAAGCTTCCACCTCTGTCTCCCCTGTTGTCCATTCTCAAGTAGATGAGTTGACTAAATTAGTAAAATCCCTTTCTACTGAGATTGAGAAGTTAAAATCAGAAGGGAGACAGACATATAGAAATGCTCAAAACACTAAAAATAGAGGTAACTTCAGAAGAACCAACAATGCTCCCCAAATCATTCCCAGAGATCCCAGAAACAAAGAAAGATATGATCAGAGGGTACAAACTCCTTTTCAAAATAATATGGTTGTTGATGAAGAAGAAGAGGAGGTAGAAGTTGATCCTGAGATTCACTACTTAGGTGACACATCCCCATCCCCACACTTGACTCAATCCTATTATAAGCAATCCTTGATGGATATTCAAATCAATGAATTAAGTAAGGGAGAGAGAGAAAAATAAAGTCCTTCTAGATACAATCTGAGATCCCAAAAGAATGAGGAAAAGACTGATGCCTCTGACCAACCGGCCCCAAAGGAAAAATCTTCCAAAGCTATGACAATTGGTAGAAAACAAAAAGAAAACTCAGCCAAAGATGTGACAGTGAGTAGTAGGGAAAAAGACTCTCAAAATCCAAAAGTTCTGATCATAAATACTACTCCTGAAACCAAAGAGATATTAAAGCCTTCTTCTTTCAGTTTTGAGAATGAGATCCAGAAAATTAAGATCCCTGTACCGTTTTTGGAATTGATAAAAAATGAAGAATTTAAAAAATATCTATCCAAAATGTTACAACCCGAAGCCTCTCCAAGTGCCACTGATTTAGTAAATCTTCAAGATGAAAAATCGGCAGTGATTTTAGGCCCTTTGATAGAAGGCATACATGATTCATCCCCTCCTTTCTATACTTCTCTGAATATACATGATAAGGTGTTGCATAATTGTCTCTTGGATTCAGGGGCATCCCACAATCTCATGCCAAAAACTATTATGGATGAACTTGGATTAGAAGTCACAAAAACCTATCATGACTTATATTCTTTTGACTCTAGGAAAGTAAAATGCCTAGGGGTCATTAAGGATTTGGTTGTGATTTTATTTCAGCTGCCCATGAAAAGTATACTTATGGATGTTGTGGTAGCTGATGTTCCTCCCAAGTTTGGCATGCTCTTGTCAAGTTCTTGGATAAAAAGACTTGGGGGAACCTTGCAGATGGATCTCTCGTATGCAACTATTCCTGTGTTTGGGGGGGAGCATAGAAGACTTTACAGGGAAGCCCAGTTGGATTACATTATTAGTGATGAAGAAAACCCCACCAATCATCTTGTTTTTGCTCCTGATACAGATTTGGGGTCCAACATTTTGCAGCTCATTGATGCTCCTTAAACTCCTATTGAAATCAGAAAGCAATATGTTACCTTACGTGAAGAGCCGCCTCTAACCACCTTTGTTTGGAAGATGTTCTTTGCTAGAGCTTCTTCTAGGGAAGGTGTTGGTGTGGGAGTGGTCTTTGTCTCACCATCTTAGGAGACCTTATCTTTGTCATACAAACTAGAATTCAAAACTACCAATAATGTGGCAGAGTATGAAGCTCTTGTCTTGGGCTTGAGGGTTGCAAAAGATATGGGGATTAAAAAGTTGTTAGTATTTGGAGATGTTGAATTGATAATCCATCAGACCAAAAATATTTTTCAAACTAAGCACCCTAGGCTTAGATCTTATAGGAATTAAGTATGGGACCTAATGGAAATTTTTTTCTCTTAATTTAACATCTCATTTATTCCATGAGAAGAGAATTTTGTGGCTAATTCTTTGGTTGTATCAACAAGTAACTTCAGAATTCCTATACCACCTAAAATCAAGTATGATGTAGAAGTCAAGTACATTCCTTCTATACTAGACAATGTAAAATATTGGAAGGTGCTTGAGGATGATCTTGAACTTAAAAAATTCCTTGAGTTTGTTGATGAGTTTGTTGCATTACACATTGATCAAGACCATGATTCTGAAATTAATCCTCATGCTGATGTTTTCCATGATAAAATTGCTAATCATCATATTGTGCAGCTACCTAGCAATCATATTCCAAAAGGACTAGTTCCTTTGGAAAGATTGTTTGACGGGAATGATGTGGCAGTAAAAGGGAAAGTATCCACTGATGATGTTGATATAATTGAGTGCAATTTGGGCACTAAAAAGAATCTGAAATATGTCAAATTGTCAAGCAGCCTATTAGAAGAGAAGAAGATAGAATATACTAAGTTGTTGAAGGAATTTGCTGATGTATTCTCTTGGACTTATGAAGATATCAAAACTTATGATACAAGCATTATAGAGCACAATATTCCATTAAAAGAAGACACCAAACCCTTCAGACAAAAGTTGAGGCAAATCAATCCTATGTTGTTTCCTGTCATGGAGAAAGAGGTAAAAAAGATTTTAGATGCAAAAATTATCATTCCTTTGAGGTTTTCTGAATGGGTGGCAAATTTGGTCCTAGTGAGAAAAAAGAATGAAGAGCGCAGACATATTGAAATTGAATGCCCTTATCTGAAGATTGGAAGTGATGAGATAGAAAATCCCAATGAAATAGAAGACAATCCTTGGATTGAAAAGGAAAAGAATCATAAAGAAGAATTCAGTCAACGAGAAAGAGAACTAGACGATGAAATAATCACATTGAAGATACAACTTGAAGAAGCAAAAAAGACAAAAGAAGTCATGAGGAATCAAATAATGAAGAAAGAAGAAGAGGTGGAGAAGCTTGAAGAAGAAGTTGTCATGTTAAGAGTAAAAGTTGTCAAGCTCAACAAAAATGTTGAATAAACATCCAAATCCTCAACAAAGAAAGTTGAAGAGAAATTTCATAGGTTATCGGAATGGGAAAATGAAGAGAAACCTAAGATTTATGCATAAGGCATCAAAGTTTTTGTGAAGAAGGAAAAATATGAGCCCTTAAATAAGAATATTCCAAAAGTACAGAGGACTACATACGAGGTGGACATCAAAGAAGACACTCCACATTTAGACAACGAAGAAGCTTCACTCATAATGAAGAAGTCCACAAAAGAAAATATCACCATCAACCAAGGAACAAATTTAGAGATACTACACCACAAAGAATATCATTCACTCCTAGGTATGTAAATTTATTTTATGGTCATTGTTTTTATTGTACTAACTTTGGACATAAGGTTGCAGATTGTAGGGCTTATGGAAGAAATGTTCAAGCAAGAATTGCTTATGTGGCCCCACATAACATTGAATGTTACAAATTCCATAACTATGGATGAGATCTTTGGATAGTTGTTTATCATCTGTATGATCAAGATTGATTGTGAGTTAGTTGATTTCAGCATATGTGATGGATACATTTGATGAAGTCTACATCAAGCCCCATAAGTGTGGTTATGGTACCCAAATATGAATGATATTTTTGAACATGAAGGATAGTGTAAATTTATGTAAGACACTCATATATGCATAGTACTCATTGTGCCATTTTTGGTGATATGTGGAACACCACGTGGTTCCTCACGATTAGGGAGATATGACTTTGTGAAGTTGGAAGCCCCGAAGAATGGTCAAGAAGCCCCTAGTTGGTTACAAGTATTTAATGAAAGGGTAAAGTGGTTGTAACAAGAAATATAAAAAATCCCTAAAGTTAAGGAAAGAGGTTCAGCTTCTTGATCGTTGCATGTTGGGAGATACACTCTGTGGAAGATAGGGTTTTTGGCTAGTCCTTTAACTAGTCTCAAAAAAGTGTTATGGGTAAAACGATCATAAATTCTTCATAGAAGATCAAAATTATATGAGAAAAAATTCATTGTATATAGTATAGTCCATAGTATGTTGTGTATGAGTTTTCGATCCAGATATCAAATATTTCCCACATGGCATTCTCTACAAGTTCACTCTCTAGAATAATCTAGAATTCAGCAAGGTCTTCCATTTTTTCTATAAATCCTTTTCTGGGAGGTTCCAAGCACTGAAAACTAGAGCAATTGTAGAGACTATATTGAATAATAATGTGTACAATTTTCAGGCATTTATTTCTTACAGGTACAAAGTTATTCTTGTTGAAAGTTAGGGTTTGTGACTAATCCAAAAACTAGTCTCGTGAGACTAAGGTAAAGTTTGATGAAGATGTTATTCTCTTGTTGTTGAAGTTGATGAAGCTATGCAAGTTTATGATTACATACACCAAGTATTTTATAGAGTTATAGATATGTTTATATTCATGTTTTGAGGGTTACACGTTGATGATGTTATGGTATATGACATGATTGAGACATATCATGAGCGATATGGTATATGGTTGAGGAACATCATTTGAGGTACATGATTGGATGCATGTATTGTTCATATTGGTATAATACTTGTTGAGGCATAGCTTG
>JZKD02S1713072.1:105507-125658 GCA_000966675.3 Picea glauca
GTGTCTTCCCCGTCAAGTGAGGAATCAAATGATCCTTGATGGCATCAAGAATAAATCTCTTAGCCTTGATACTCTTCTTATTATAGGCTGCAAGAAGAGTAGCATCAGTAGGTACAAAACATGATGAGTAGTGGTATTCTCCACAATGTCCCACAACTCGTTCTCTTGCAAAAGCAAGATCATCCTCTCCTTCCAAGCACCAAAATTTGCTGCCCCATCAAGTTTGTCTTCAACCCTCAAACCAGTAGCCATGACCCTCTTTCTGCTGAAAATCACAAATTCAAAAATCTGCCCCTGTGAAGTGACTGTTGTCCCTACTTTCTGTCTGCTGAAATTTCTGCCTCTCTTCAACTTAGCTCTGATACCATGTTAATTTTTTCAAAACCTCAACCTGGTTTCAGTCTCGCTGATTTTTCATCCAAATTTAAATGTCGAAACTCCAGTTTCAGCACTGTTTCAGCATATGTCTCAGCACTGTTTTAGCATATGTCACAGCGATGTTTCATCATATGTTACAGCACTGTTTCAGCATATGTCTTAGCACTATTTCAGCATATGTCACAGCGGTGTTTCAGCATATGTTACAACACTGTTTCAGCATATGTCTCAACATTGTTTCAACATATGTCACCGTGATGTTTCAGCATATGTTATAGCACTGTTTCAGCATATGTCTCAGCACTGTTTTAGCATATGTTACAGTGGTGTTTCAGCATATGTTACAACGGTGTTTCAGCATATAAAAACTTAACAGAAAATAAACTTCAAAACTGAAACATGAGGATTCTGAACATCGTTTTCAACGCAGTAATAAAATATCAGCAATATGCAAAACTCAGAAAATATAGACACAAAGATATTCGGTCTAACTTCGACCCTGGAAAAACCCACAAGGGGAAAACCAGTGAGAGAGGGCTTTGTATTATTTATGATCTTCTGAGAAATTCTTTTACAGCATTTTCATCTTCAGATATTTACACAAACTTATCTGGACATTCCTGTAGCTTTGCTCCTTGATTTCTGAACCAAAAATCCGTACAACTGTACGGCTGTCCCAAGAATTAATGTTGTACGGTCTGTCTCAAAATTCATGCCAAAACTCTACTAAGACTCAATTTTTGTGCCACTAAATGCTGTTCGACAACCTTGGAATGCATGCCAATACTCCCAGAAATTGCAGCCACTGTCTCTTTTCTTCAACTCAACCTCTCTCTTGCTCTCTCTTGTTCTCTCAACAAGAATGCTTGAACTCCTCTTGTTCTCTCAACAAGAATGCTTGAACTCCTCTTGTTCTCTCAACAAGAATGATTCAACTTCCCAAGAATGGGTACGCCCTCTTGTCCAAGTCGACCTCATGAGGGAAGGTGAGGGGTTTTCTAATCTAACGGCTGAGATTAGATTAGATGGGTGGCTGAGATTTGGTGTCTCTTCACTCACCCTCACTTTAATCATAAAGTCACCTTTTAATTTGCATCTCACAAATTAAATGACTAGGACCCACATTCGGCACTTTCTCCCCCTTAGGCGCATAGGGAAGAGAAACACTTGCCTTGGTACTTTATTTTAATTAAAAATTTAACAATTTGGGCACTGAAAAGAATCTGAAACATGTCAAATTGTCAAGCAGACTATCAGAAGAGAAGAAGGCAGAATATACTAACTTGTTGAAGGAATTTGCTGATATATTCGCTTGGACTTATGAGATCTCAAAACTTATGATAGAAGCATTATAGAGCACAAGATTCCATTAAAAGAAGACACCAAACCCTTCAGACAAAAGTTGAGGCAAATCAATCCTATGTTGCTGCTTGTCATGGAGAAAGAGGTAAAAAAAAAATTAGATGAAAAATTATCATTCCTTTGAGGTTTTCTGAATGGGTGGAAAATTTGGTCCCAGTGAGAAAAAAGAATGGAGAAATCAAACTTTGTGTTGATTTCTGAAATCTAAATAGAAGCTCTAAAAAGGATAATTACCCTTTGCCCAATATGGAACACATACTACAAAGGGTGACAGGAGCAGCCAGGATGTCCATGGTTGATGGTTTTTTCGGATACAATCAGGTCTTTGTTTTGCCATAAGATAGGGAGAAGATGACCTTCACCACTCCTTGGGGTACATACATGTACTCCAAGATGCCCTTTAGTTTGATGAACGCGGGGGTGACCTTTCAGTGAGCTATGGACATATCATTTATTAGAGAGAAGGACAACTTTGTTGTTATCTATTTAGATGACATAACCATTTTCTATCAATCTGATGAAGATCACTGTGATCATTTAAGAAAGGTTTTCGTAAAATGTAGAAAATTTGGCCTCTCCTTGAATCTGAAAAAGTCATTGTTCGCCATGAAAGAAGGAAAATTATTGGGGCATATCGTGTTAGCTGAAGGGGTAAGGATTTATTCTAGCAGGGTTGAATCTATACAAACTTTTTCACTTCTTAGATCCAAAAAAGAGGTTCAATATTTTCTAGAAAAAAATAATTTTTTGAGAAGATTTGTGTCAAATTTTGCTAAGTTGGTTAAATATATCACAGCCATGTTGAGGAAAGGTAATGAAATCAAATGGACTACCGAGTCCCATGATTCTTTTGATCAGATAAAGAAATCCTTGACTGAAGCTCCAGTTCTTATCAGCCCAGACTACTCCAAGGACTTTCTTATTTTTTCTTTTGCCTCTTTTGATACAGTAGTAGCAGTCCTATTGCAGAAGAACGCTGAAGGCTTAGAGCAGCCCATTGCCTTTTTTCAGTCGAGCATTGAGAGATGCAGAATTAAAATATGACATCATGTATAAGCATGCCTATGCACTGGTTAAATCTCTTAAGTCCTTCAGAATTTATGTGCTACACTCAAGAGTTATTTCTTATGTTCCATCAGCGGTTGTAAAAGAAATTCTTATTCAGCCTTATGTTGACAAAAAATGCAGCAAATGGATTGCTAAAATCCTTGAATTCGATTTGAAAACTAAACCTACCAAATTGGTTAAAGGCCATGGTTTAGCCAAGTTGTTGGTTGAATCAAATTGCTCAGCATTGGGGGTAAATTTCATTAGCTCATGTTCAGAAAATCAGCAGGTTGAATTAACTGACAAAGGTTTTCTAGTCATCCCTACACTGGTAGATTGCAGCTGGTACAAGGACATTATATTTTTCCTATAGAATTTACAGCCTCTAGATGGAATGGAAAGGAACAAGGTGAGAGCCTTAAAAATCAAATCAATAAAATATTGCCTGGTTGATCAATTTTTGTATTGGAAAGACCCATTAGGAGTGTTGTTGAGATGCCTAGACCCGCAAGAAGCCCAAAAGATTATGTCTGATTTTCATGACAGTTTGTGTGGGGGGGCATCATTTTTGGAGGACCACTGCATACAAGATCCTCAAGGTTGGGTACTTCTGGCCTAGTTTGTTCACTAATGTATGTTCTAAGATCAGAGCTTGTGCTAAATGTCAGAATTTCTTTGGAAAGCAGTAGCTTAAGTCTTTTCCATTAAAGCATGTGACAGTTTCAGGACCTTTCCAGTAGTGGGGCCTAGACTTTATTGGGGAAATTCATCCCAATTCCAATGGACAAAATAGATGGATCTTGACTACTACAGATTACTTTACTAAGTGGATTGAAGATATTCGTACAAGGAATGCTTCCCACAAAGTGATCATTGGTTTCCTTGAAGACATTATGGCAAGGTTCAGGTGTCCTAACAAAATTTTCACTGATAATGCAACATCATTCAAGGCTGAACCATTAATTCAGTTCTGTGAACAATTTGGGATCACATTGATTCATTCAACCCCTTACTACCCACGGGGAAATGGGCTTGCAGAATCCTCAAACAAAATCCTTATAAAGATCATTAAAAAGTTGTTAGAGGATAACAAAAATGCATGGGATTCAAAACTCAAATTTGTTGTATGGGCTGACAGAGTGACGGTAAAAAGGTTTCTGGGATTCTCTCTTTTCCAGTTGGTGTATGGAGTGGAGGCCATTTTTCCTTCTTAGCTTGCCTTACCTGTGGAAAAATTCTTGCAAGATGACCAAGGGGAGCTCGATCATATGATCAGAAGGATTCAACAGATGGTTGAAGTGCAGCAGACTCGAGAGAAACTTGTAGACAAAGCATATGAACATCAACTGAAGATCAAGCAAGTATTTGACAAGAAAGTGAACAAAGAGGATTTTCAACTGGGTGATCTGGTTCTCAAGTGGGATTCACCAAAGAAAGATAAAGGCAAGAAAGATAACTTTGAAGCTTTATGGATTGGTCCTTTCAAAATATCTGAGGTATTCTCTAATAACACTTTCAAGTTGCAGAATATGGAGAATGAAAAGGTTTTTGGTGGCCCTGTCAATGGGCATTTCCTAAAAAAGTACTTTTCTTGAGCCTTAAAGTGGCTCTTCATGTCATTGTAAATATCATTTTCTTTTTATTATTATTTCAATAACTGACCCCATAACCCTAGGAGAAGGCACTAAATCTACTCATTCTTGGCAGCCCGCAGGGGGCATTCCATCCCTTCCGGAGCCAATGTTATCACACTAAATTACCTTGGGTTTTTAGTTGGTTTTTATCCTTTCATTGCCTTAGATTTTAATTTTTTAAGTTTCATCCCTTTAAAGTTTATGTTTGTTAGGACCCCTTAGATAAATAAAGTTTTGAGTATTAACTCATGTTTTGATCCTCAAATTGATTTTGGGACTTAGAACCATTTTTAGCTCATGACTTAAGATGTGATCCCCTTCATGATTTGTCAATAGGATCGACCTCTCCCATGACTAGACTGATGTGACACACCTTTCTCTTCAATCATGACCTCGTGAGCATGCCTTGATGTCCTTTCTTACCTATCCAATCATTTTTTAAATTGGAGTGTTGCCCACTCATCAGGAGGTTCTGTAGCACCTTACCCATTCATCATGATTTCCACCATGAGTTATGATTACCATGAATGATGTCATGTTCCTTGTTTTTAGTGCCAGGAGTTGGTTAAAGATACCTCCAAGATCTCACATTTACGAGCCCTGATAACGATTTATGATTTGAAAATTCATGCAATGTTGCGCTGCTCAAACTCATAGTTCTGACCAGGCGACAACGATGTGACCAAATTTGATGCTGAGGTAGATTCGAGGGCCGAAATATTTGCAGCTTCATCCTGATCTTTCGTTGAAGATTCCAACAGGTGTTTACTCCACAGGTATCCCGTGTTGCCTCCTCTGCACATTTATTTTCGCAAATAATTAGTGTTAAGTTTTTGGTTTATCGAGTTTGCACAGTTATAAGGGACCCATCTTCACATGATAGCCTTGTCTCCTCTCTTTTCAAATTGGTGAACTCCATTTCCTGTATCTAGGTATGATTACTTCTATCTGCCATAGCCATCGAAGTTGCAAGCACCTAAATAACCTATTCGTTGCATATGCATCGCGCTACCCAGAGGCGCTACTTAACCCCTCTATGTCTCCCCTGCTTCCTTTAATTTTGGATTTACACATTTTAACTCAATTTCAAAGGGCTAATTATGGATTACCCCCTCACTGTCTACTCTCTCAAATACCAGTACAAATCTAAGGGTGTAATTCCCACAGTCAAGCCTCGATTACTAGCATCAGTCCGTTTTAAAAGGTCAGCCTTGTACATTTGAAGCCTGATTTTAAGTCTTCCTAGTTATTACTATCCCATAAGCCTTTAAAGTCCCTCATTCTAAGCCATGGAGACTCCTCAATCGAATAAGACACACAAAGGTCGCAAGGTGGTTAGGATAGAACCGATGGACATGCATCTTTTTGATACAGAGTCCATGGCAAGAGAGGCCTTTCAACGAGTGGGATGCCTCTCTTTCTGCCAGAACATCCAAAGAGGCCATCCAGAGGTAACAAGACAGTTTGCATTACATTTTGATGGCAAAAGGACCAAGGTTGTGGATTTGGAATTTGAGGTGATTGAAGCCTCTATCTTAGCTGCAACAGGAATCCCTATTACAGGTGAAAAGCGGTTCAAAGCCATGGATTTTAGTTCATACTATGCCAAATATCTCTTTAAACCTGAACATCAAGCCAATTATTTGTCTAAAGGTGTGCCATGGAGTCAATTCATTGAACAGTTTGACAGAATATTGAAGATCATCCAGAGATATTTTACATGTGAAGGGAGATTTAACACATTGTACCAGTACCATATAAGGCTTTTGCTACATTTTACTGGTAAAGTTGAAATGAATATCCCCTATTATTTGTTAAGAAGCATAGGTAAGATGTCATACAAGATTCAATCCAAATCTAAGGATGTGGATTCTAGCCTTTTCCACTCTGGATTGATGAGAATGCTAGTCTCTGAGGAATTGGGTAAGAAAGAGATTTCATGGGAGAATTTTGTTGTTAATTCTCATTTCAAATTGCATCTAGCATATACTCCTCAATCACAAAATGCAAGTCCATTATCACCCACCAGTGCTATTAAAGAAATGTCCAGTAGGAAGAGAAAGGGTATAGCCCATGTTCAAGTTTCATAGGTCAGCAAGCAGGTCACAAGAGCTGAGGAAGAAGCTTGTCCTTCCCCACAAAGATATTTTTCACCACCTCCTCCACCAAGGTTAGAAGAGGTTCCTTCTTCTACCAAAACTACATCCAAAAAAGGGAAGAAGCTACACTTTCCCTCTTCTCTTCCAGCAGTCAATACCAAGTGTCGAAGACCTTTCACAAGGTCATCAATTCCTAAGGATGTTGTTGAAGAACAGTCTCTACCTGAGATCCCTGTACAAAAGAAGAAGGGTAAAGGCATTGGAAATCCCGTGGAAATAAAAGAGGAAACCCCTATGCAAAAGAAGAAGGATAAAAGCAAAGTCACCAAGAAGCCTGATGAAGTAGACAAGGAAATTCCTATGCATATGGAAGAGGAGACTGAGAAAAAACCTATTGAGACTGTGCATGTCACTACTCCACCTGACAGTCAGACATTCAAAAGATTGATCAGGCAACTTAGGGATGATAGGAAGGACGTGGCTCAATTGAAAAGGGAATCCATGTCTGACATAGCCAAGATGACAGAGCCTATGGATGGCTACAGTCACACCCTTGACTTGGCAAGGTTTATAGAAAGAAAGGCCTAGCCCCTTCATAGATAGCTAAAGAACCTTTACAGGCAGAACAAAGGATTTCAGTCTCAAAACAGGAAGCTAAATGCAGAGTTGCAGCATTTTCAAGATGAGGTAGCTCAAAGAAATTTGCAGGTGTTGGTTGACGTTGCCATTGAGAATGAAAAACCACCAGCCAAAAAGAGCATATCCCCATTGAAAAAGCCAATCATTGCTAAGAAGAAGAATCCTTCTGTGCCAAATGAAGATCCACCTTCTACCAGAAAGAGTGTGAGGTTAAGTGTCAAGGTAACAAAATAGATGGTGAAAGGTGAGCCCCATTTTTTAGGATGTTTCCTTTTTGAGAGGGTAAACTGTTATTCAAATATTACCTCTGCCACCGATAGAGCACAACCCCATTGAAAAAGCCAATCATTTATAAGAAGAATAAGCCTATTGTGCCAAATGAAGATCCGCCTTCTACTAGAAAGAGTGTGAGGTTAAGTGTCAAGGTAAAAAAATAGTTGGTTAAAGGTGAGCCCCATTTTTGAGGATGTTTCCTTTTTGAGAGGGTAAATTGTTATTCAAATATTATCTCTGCCACCTATACAATATTCTAAGTGTTTAATTATCAGAGTTTTGGGCTTTTGCGAAGTACTAATTCCCTCAGTGGTAAAATTCATTACCCACGGTGTTGCCAAGTCACCTAAGTATAATGGGTTTGACATTATGCAAGGCCACCACTTTCTCTTCACATGTTCGAGATAATAGGTGTTGCGTTTTTCGACATTTCTACCTAAACCTACATACAGATGCAGCATAAGTGGCGCTACCTACAAGCGCTACCTAATATCTGGCAGAGAACAGAGTCTACACACAGACATAGCACAATGGTGCTATGTAATTTTGCTACCTAATATTTTACAGATAACAAAGGTTTGCACACATACGCAGCACATGGGAGCTACCTAAATGTGCTACCTTTTCTACTTGTTCAGTTGTGAAATACGCTACTCAAACTGCTACCTAAAGAAGCTACCAATAGACACCAGAGATTCTGGAGGGCTAAGATAACAAATTTTGGATAGTTGATGATGGAGAAGATTGTAGAAACAATAGATGGCATCATGAGGACAACCACATGCTTTTGAAAGACACATGGAAAACAAGGAGTTGCGCAACTAGAAGGAATCAAGTCATCTGGAAGATTGTTGGATTAGTCACCAACATTTTCCTATTTTATATCATAGGTTGTTAACTAAGTTGTTAGATCAAATAAATGTTTAGATATTTTCAAGGGAAAGAGGCTAGCTCATACCTCCAGTTGTTTCCCCCGTTTTGTTATAAATAGATAGATCAAATTCTTTAGGAATTTCGGATGGCTGAGCAAGGCTCCCTTAGACTGTAATATTTTGATGAAGTGACTGTGATCTGGATATGTACTAGACTTAAGACATTTTGGCTAATAGAAATCATCTTCTCTTTCAGCTTATTTTCTTATGATGCTAAATTTTCATTCTTTGAATGATTCACATGAATGATTGCGGTGATGTTATGGTGGATGTTTGATCATTATATTATCATGATGTTTATTTAGATTCCTTAGTTTCTGAGTTCAAGAAGATCTTGTGTTAAGAAACTTTCTTCCTTAGGCTTCTGTAAACCTGATGTTTACAGCAGCCCTTACATTCCTCTCATTCAAGTCTTCCCTCTATTCATATTTACTCCCAAATTACTGATTGAAGTTAGCCAAGACCTTGAATGTTGGTGCATGCTAGCCCTGTTTTCTAAGTTGGAACAATATCATTTTGAGTCTTTTTCCATTTGACCCTTTAAAACACTCTTACATTCACATATAACCTCATGGGTACTGGGCTTTCCTTCCATGCAATCTGAAGGTGATTCCTAGTGCTAACACCTGATATTAAATCCTCGTGCTCCCTTTATCACTCCATGCATCGCTAAAATGTTAGGGTTTTCACGTTTAGGTCAATTTATGGTTAATTAATTATTTTACAAAAGTTGGACACATTCTATGGACAAATAGTCTTAGCAGGGGAGATTATGAGGACCTTCTTGACCATGGATGGAATAGAGCATGAAATAGAATGATTGATTTACCATAACTCCAACAAACCTGATACCAAATTTGTGTGATCCGCCTCTGAGCCAATGCATTTGTGGAATCTAAATACTAGTTAAATATTGACTGACATATGCAAATATTCTTGGAAGGCACTTATATCCACAACACCAAAACTAAAACAAATATTACAACCAACAACAATGATTCAACTAATGATAAGGATATTCAAGGTCGGTACTATTCAAATTTTATAGCTATATGTATTTTCATATTTGAAAAAACTTTCTAACCTTTATGGGGAAATTGTAATTTCCTAAATGGAAAGAAACTATAATGATTAAGCATATAATCTATTGGATATTGTCTACATTGAAATCAATCATTCCAGAACTATTTTTGAAATTGATTATGGGGGGAATCCTTTTTTCACTAGTGCATACCTTTCGTCTACATTTGTATAATTATAGATTTCAATCCAATTTTTTTTTACTTCAAATAGATATATCCATAGCCATCATAATAACACCTTGGATGTGATTGTTTTCTTAAATAGTATTATAGTTCTCCTAACAAATCAACACTTATTTATAATAAATTCATGTGTTTGGATTAAGCGGTCATGACTAGATTTTTCTTCCATTCCCATGATTTCATACATGGGATGTTTCTTTTTTTATCTTCCTTTAGCTCTTGGATATGTCAAAATGTTTTTTTAATAAATAAGTTGCATTCATTGACCATTATGTTCCTATCAATCCTATAAAACACTTAAAAGATTCTTGAAACCCTCAAAATCATTATATCAGCAAAATCATGCAGTGGCCATCCTGAACTAAAAGTCAATTGTTTACCCTATTCTTAGATTCATTATGAAAGGCACATAAAATGCCTTTGAAAACACGATTTATTTTCGATAAACTTTACCCTATTCTTTGGATTTTTCAATATTTTATGTGAAACCATTTTCACTATCCAGGTACATGAAAAAACAAAATCTTAATGTGATTGGTTATAGTATTTTATAGCCAAGAACTACTTGAATTTCCTTAAATTAAGAAAATGTAATATATCATTGATATCTCATTTTCAATATGTAGGTAAAAATACCACTAGACTTCTTCCTTGCCCTTGTAATGACCATTTAGAACTAGGAAAACATGATGAGTTCACTGCTACCCAAACCTAGATTATAAATTATTCTTCTTCCTCCAATTGGATTTGCTTTGAAATTTTTTTATCGACAATGTAGAGGTTTTTGTTAGGAATTATGACAAATATGATAAGGGGAAACCATAAAAATTCTATGGGTTCAATCTCACTGATCTATCAAACCATGTCTCTTGCTTATTGTTTCCCTTGTGATGACCATCGATAGGTAGCCAAATTTGATGGGTTAGTGGCTTGCCAAGCTTTGATTGTAAATATTTTGATTTCTCAAACTTACAGATATTGTCCACCATTGTTGGCCCTTGACCAAGTTTTGTGGAAACATTGGTCATGTTTGACCATTTTTGGGACTTCGACAGGCTGGTCGAAGACGGAGCGCTCAGGTGAAGCTGAGATCCTGGGATCTCACCTATTTTTGCGGGATTTTGGGGGATTTTATGGTTTATGTAACAAGTATGGGATGTCGGCCCATGTGTTTACCCATGTTTTGGGCCATTTTGTAATTATATAAATATGTATCTAGGAGATGAAAGAAAAGGTTGCTATCTAAGTTGGCTTCGTGCAAGAACATGTAAAGGTTGCTAAGTGCGAGAACAATTGTTGGCTTTTGTGAATTCTATGTGTTGAGACATGCAAATCTAAGTGCAAGTGATTGTAAGAGGCTTTGTGCAGGTAGATTGTGTAAGGATTTGTGCTATCAAGTGACCTGATCTTGAGGAGGGTGGATCTAGTGTGTTGTGCACAGATCACCTGTCCATTGTGGAGTTAGGATCTGTGGCTTTGTGCACAGGAGCTGGAGAATGTAGAAAGATTGAAGAATAATAATAAAGAAGAAGAAGAAGTTGGTGGACATTGCCCCACACTGGGGTGAACCACGTATATCCTGTGTTGATGTGCTTTGTGCGATGTTGTTTATGTTGTTTATCTATTAATGTATTGATATTTATATATGTTGGATGTATATATGGATGCTTAGTTTTATATTGATGATAAATAAATGTTATATCTGATTTGATGCTATGTGCTAAATGATTGGAAGTGTTAGATCTAATTATTACTGCGTTGTTCTGTATTTAGGGTTTAACCTGCGATGTGAATGAGAATCATAACCTAATGCATATTGTTGGATAAGTTCTCTGTTAAGTGTTGTAATCACATATCTGTGTCCCAGATAGGTTTTAGACATATGAGTCCTGCAACCCCCCCTTCCTCTACCTCGGGTGAGACTTCATCTACTTCGCAGGTGTTGCCGAAAGGGCCAGTAGTTAGGGTTTTTTTGGTGTGTTGTTGAAGCGTTGAAACATGGGTCTTCCCCTGTGCCAACAACCACGCAGAGTGTTTCTTCAAAATCATGATTTGATAGGTAGAACAAGTTGGAAATTAAAATTATGAGAAAAATTTTTATTGTTAAAATTATGATTTGACAAATAGTGTAAGTTGGAATCATGATTTCAAGCAAGAAATTTGCATGGACGTGGATAATATTTACATTGATTTGATGGAATTTGATCAACTCATGCACATTATCTATGGTGGTAAACCTTAAACATTAGGGAAAACAATATTATTATGAATTTTAAAGATGCTGGTAAAAGTAAAGTTTTAATTAAGTTGTGACAATGATAATATAATTATAAAATTTTCATTTTTTCATCCATTCTCTTCTAATTTAAAACCAGACCTACAAGTCATAATAATTTTTTTTTATAATAACACCTAATCAAATCTTTATGATGAAGCTTGAATTAGTCTTGCAAGAATATTTCATTGAATATTAAAAAATAGGTTAAACATATTTTCTGTGGTGATATTTGATTTTGCAGGCAACGAGGAAGCCGAGTAGAGGTGTGATTGAAGGGCACCCAAAAGCATTGATGGAATTGGAAAATAAGACATGTTGATGTTCGAATCAGTTAAGATTGAAACAACAACCTCACAAGGATATGAACCCCCCTACACTTTTATAGAGGTGGTACTCCTCTTTGAATTCTTTGAAATTTGTTTTTTAGTATTCTTGGGATAGCAATATTAATATAGGAGAATGTTAAATAACAAGCTCCAAATCTTTATCATTCAAATAAAAAAAGAAATATTTTCTCATTGAAATAAAAACATACATTCATTAAAGTTCTTGAGAAAAGGACCAAGAACCCAATCATAAAACAATTATTTCAGAAATGCTATATACAGATCAAGAGGTTATAATACAAATCTCACATCCATTACAATATTAAATAATTTTATCACATTCGAGAAAAATAAGACAAATGGCCTAGATAAAAGAGAACTTTAAAAGAGTATTTCTATTAAAATCAAATAGGATTTTGATAGATCAATTTCAAATATCGTTTACTCAAATTCTTAGATTTCAAAGATAAATTTTAAATTAATCCCGAAACAGTTATCTTGGATTTCTAAAAAAATAATATGTCTTTGATAGTATTGTACAAATAAAAGCGTTCATCCAAATGAACTAGGATTGGGGCTCTCATGGACCATAAAATATAAAATAAAAGAAGAGAAGAGCATGAACATGATGTGAAGGGGGGCACGAGAAAGGTAAGACCTAAAAAGAAGATAAGAGGGAACGATCAAAATTTGGTTATATTCTTTCTAAAGAAGATAAAAATATAGCTGGATGAATTTTGAAAGGATATGAGTAGGGATGTGATCAATTCATACTTATTGTAATGGATTCTCTCATGTCATTTTTTGGTTGTTCTTTCTCTTATATTTTTTCTGACGATGATTTCTTCATCGGTACCAACTGCTTATGTTTGGTTCTCCCTGATAATATTGATTAAGGCCGATTTTAACCACTTTTCAATATAATCATGTAAAGGAGCAACAATCACTTCTTGCTTGACTTTAATATAAAATAAAGTACATTCAATTTCTCTATAATCAATTGAAATTTGTTGTGGTGTAATTTCAATGTCTTCATTTCTATTTACATACTCAACAAGCCAACTTTAAATGTCTTGTTATGTGTATTCAATCATGTTATTGAATTTTTTTGCTGATAGTCCTTTCAATATTTCAACATGTTCTTCAAATTGTTGTCTTGTTTGAAGAATTCAATTTACAATTAGCTTTGGATCTTGTACTTCAATAGTAGTTCCCACAAGGTATAACTCCATCAATTTAGAAAAATATTCAACATTTTTTATACTTAGAGGATTCAAATCACCTAACAATTACCTTAATACATTGATCCTTTTTATCCAACATCCTTTTAACTCCTTGACACAAATCTGAGAGGGAAAATATTCTTGTTTTCTTTGATATTCGGTCATCCCTGGAATATTTATAACAAATGTAGAGAGTCCCTCCTTATAAAATCCTTTATCATTTGTTAAATAAGCTTGTAAATATTCCCTAGTATTTTGAATTTTGGAACAAAGAGAAACAAATTTATTAGCTAAATCCCAAGTTTCTAAGATAAGAGACATTATTTTCTTGATGTTTTCTTCAACATAATGCATGGTTGTAGAAAGTAGACTTGACGCCTCTTTTATTCTAAGGCTCAATTCTATGGTTTTGTTAGAGCTCTTCCCGGGTTGGATTGTTGAAACCAGAGTAGAGAGTATTAGAGGTGGCATTAGAGGAGATTATAATTCATTGATTCTTTCTTTAAGACTGGAATTTTCAACTTCCATATAACCTATCAAAACATCCAGATTATCCCCTGTGGCTTTATGAAACTTGGAAATTCTAGATGTAGGAAAATAACTGAGGTCAAGTTCAGTGTGAGATTTTCCCATTTTCTTTTTTGAACAAAATCTTTCTAGAATCAATTTTCTAGAAGTTTTATCAAATAAATCATTTTGTACATAAATAAATTCTTCCTCTGAAAATAATTCCTCTTGAATTGCTAACTCAACTGCAATTTGTTAATTTTCTTGCAATCTTTGGTCATCATTGGGAAATTGAATATTCTCAATATCAACTTCTAACTCCATATCTTCAAGAGAAGCTTCAACTTCAGGTACATGTTGTTCAACTTCCTGCTAACAATTAGTCCTTTTACTATTTACTTGGAGTTTATGTGATTTTTTCAATTTTCCTTGCAGAGGGTTTCTATCGCCTCCGTCCCTTGAATTATTCGCTGAAGAATTTTTCTATTGTGATGTTGCCAACTAAAAACTATGTTTGGGTGGACCACTTTTTTGTGAGACAATAGGAGATTGAGTATCTTTTTCATTCGATACCTTTCCCTTCTATTTGTATCGATATATTGTACTCACAATAGTTTCGATATCATTTGTTCTCTTCTCAACAAATTGTGTTAGAGGATCATGACTATAACCTTCCTCTTATCCAAATATAAATGTATTATGTTGGTGTGGTATCATATGACCCTAGGTTCAAATCAACTCACCAACAAAACCCACCAGATATTGGCCCTTTCGGCATCACCTGCACGCAGTTGAAGTCTAACTCGAAGTATCTATTGGGGATGAAGGAACCAATTTTATACAGGTATGGATGGATTGGAGACCATGCACATGTTTCTTACCAATTCCCAACTCATTCTATGTTCATTACTTTTTATTTACTAAATAATTTGGTGCCATGACATTTATTATGAACTGTACAATAAACTATTCACCATATCATGCATAAGAGTCTGATCAATAATCATATGATAAACAATACTATTCTAACATGCATAACCCATAAACAAGCATCATTAACACATGAATACACAATATCTAATGTGGTTCACCCAACTTTGGGCTACGTCCACAATGACTGGCTTCTTTATTATGCTTTCAATAATCGTTATAGGCTACGCACTACATTACAATAGATATATCAGGGTAATTCCCATCCCTCCTAGGCAATCTATAGTGCAATACTTTTCTTCTCTACATCAAATCCCCAACAGTTGAACATAGGTCCCATTCCCTGAAAAAATAGAACAACAACAATACCTAGTAGAGAACAATTATCCCTCACATATAGACTCTCTCCCTTATATGAGCTTATGGACTCAACAAGTCTATGGATAGTGGAAGCCCTAACTTTCCCAACCCATTACATATTTATACATACATTCTAGGGCTTAAAACCCTGCATTATTCCTTCCAAAAATCATATTACAATGTATGAATTGCTCAAGTTTAACTAGTTGTTCGTGTTGCTTTTCTCCTGCTTTTTCGTCCGCGTGCTACTTTTTCACTCAGAATACTGTTATTCCTGCTTTGGTGCATCCTTCTACCTATATTGTGTGGGGATTTCATCCTTATGTTCCATCCACTTTCTTCTCTTTCTTTATTATTCTTACATGTTATACTTCTATATGCACCTATATCGTGCACTCCCTAGTCTTTCTTCTTCTTCTGTGCAACTCCACTGTGCACTTCTTCTATACTTAGGGTTTTTGTAAAAATTGTATCCCAAAATTTCCTATCCAACAGGCCCCCAACACTCACCAGTGGCTCATCCCAAGCCACTTAGGCCTGTGGTGTGCTTTTCTTGTCCTGGATGAACTTCTTGGATGTGTCATTGGTGGGCGTAACTTCCTTTATGATTATCTTCTATGTATCCACAATATCTTCAGTCCCCTGCATAGTCAATGTTGTCAGTTTACCTTCGACTTCATGGGTTTCTTGCTTCACCTTACCTTGTGCAATGGCCAATTCCTCGATTACCTACACTTCTTCTCCCTGTAGTGGTCTTAAGCGTTGTTGAAGGATCTTGTATTGATCCCTCGTCTGTTCCACTTCCACGTACAATTTCCTTTGTTCCAAAATTGATTTCATATGTTTAGTTGGTGGAAGAGTGTGGATTCTCTCTAAAGCTTACTTTGCATTTTCTTGTGCTTCTCTTAATCTAACCTCCACAACCTTCATCTATGGATTGTCCACTAAGTCTGTCTAAATTTGTGTGCTTTCCTCGCAGAGTTTCGCACACTCTTCTTCTATCTTCTTAATGTTGGAAATTGTTGTCATCCCCATCCTATGTCTTCCTTCTCTCACTTTTGGTGGTGTGTCTGGCTCAACTAGCTTCTCTTATATTACTGTGACTCCACAATGAAAATAACCCTTCGCACTTGTCCTCACGAGTTTTTATATCCTGTTGACAACTGGATAAATATCTTCGCTCCCTAGTAAATTTCAAATCCACCTTCCTTCTATCATCAATGCATGCTTTACTCAAGTATTAATGGTAAATCCATCACTGATATTTCCCATGGCTCTGCAAGTATGTCATGACCCTTAGTGACACATTCCATTAATGGTTACGCATCCCCTAGATAATTACTTTATTGTCTCTTTTTCATCCATCCTTGCCTTGCTTTAATGCGTGTTTAATGGCCCTAATTGTTTTTTTCCACAGTTAATTTTTTCGCGCACTTCCTTACATCGACATTAGGTTCTTTTTCCTTGAAATGCGTTGAAAAGATCTGCAACTGGTCGTTAACCATTGCACGATTTCTAGGACTTGTGATTCCTGCCATACCCTATTTTATTCTGTGAGTGCCCTCATTAGATGTTTATTTGCACATTTCAAATAAGCGCATAAATCCCTCTTTCTTTGCTTCTATGCGCTGGGTAAATAGTTTTCTTGCTCTACACCATTAGTATTTCCCTACCCAGGGGTCGACCACACAAAAATATTTCTTTCATTGTCCTTCATGTTCATGTTCATCCTCAAACCTCCCATATTGTGTGGGTGGAAGTTGGCTCTGCTGCTTATATTTCCTTCTGCATCGTCTGCAACCTCACAGGCATTCTATCCTTGGGAACTTCCCTGCATTGGTGGATTCTTGCTACACAAGTTCTCTGTTACTATCTACTTCTCCAATATTTGGTGGTGCCATCGCTCTCTACAACACTCTCCGGGTAACCACCTTCTTCTGTTTGAGCGCTTTCGATTCTTCTCATAATTTATCCAATTCCAGCTCCTCTAGTGAATCTGCTTCTATTTTTATAGCTACTATGAGTTGCTATCGTGGCCTTCACGCGCAAGAATGAAGTCTTATCCTGATGTATGATCTACATAAGTTGTCATAATAGTAGCTTATTCTCCATGTTGTGGCTAAGATATGCCATATTTTCTTAATCTTTATGTGTTTATTGGATGATGCAAATCCACCGTTTCGATGGCTCCGTAACACCTATGATCAATATTGTTTCCCTCTTTTGACATGATCGGGTGTCCTTGATGATTTCTTCATACATGACTATAACATGTCTATTTAGATTTGGAATTCCTCCATGATATTCATAATATTCTTCATTTATGATGGCATTCCTTCTGTTATGTTGACTTGATGGATGTAGTGACCTATTTTTTTTTCTATAATACATATTTGTTTTGCACAGCTCTACTTATTGCACATCCGGTCAACCCCCTTGGTAGAGTTTCATCCGAATTTCATTCACTAATAATGTCAACACTTCGCCATTCAGTGTTTCTAACTACGCAACACATGTCTTTGTCATGTCTTTAATCACATATGGACCCAACCATTACATTCTAAACTTTCCAGAGTGCTGCAAAAACTTACAGTCATACAATAAGATGAACTCTCCGATTTGAAATTTGTTTTGTTTTATATGTCGATCATGCCGATATTTCTCTTGCGCTTTTTGAACTTGCTGGTGAAATCCATAAATAAATCTATCTTCCTTGAGTTGTAGTAATTGCGACAGGTGTTCTTCTACATATGCCAACCTCCGAAAGATCAGTGATCACTACAATGCACAGGATTGGTATGATAAATTCCATGGGAATTACTAATTCTTTCTCATACACCAGTCTGAATGTTGTTTGTCCTATCACCTTCTTGATTGTAGTCCTATATTCCCATTAGACTGCAATATACTAGATAAATAATAATATGCAGAACATAAATATTTAGAAAATAGTAATGGAACAACTATTAGGAAATGCAGCGCACTTCCACACTAATCCTATCATAAGAGAATAAGAATTTAATCAAGAACATAAATGAAACAAGCAATCACAAAGTACACCGATATTTTCTCCTGGAACCCTTAACCAAAAGAAACCAACATTTCTTTGAGCGTTCTTCTCTCTTATTCTCTTATTCAATCAAAATAAAAGGTTACATGTCTAAGGTCCACACCTAAGACAAAATGAACATCATACCCTCTTTCCTGTGCAAGAACAAACCTATAGACAAATTGGCTTACGTATGCATGACCAACAACCTACAATTACACATGCATTAACCTGCATAAGTGCATTCTACGATCACCCTTTATAGTGTTAAAACATGCATACTTATAGGTTTTACAATAGAAAAAAACCTAAATATTGGTGCCCAAAAATGGTTACAAATCCATGCATATCATTGGCTACAAATCCCCCAAATCCTGAGATTCTGTTACAGTCAACTTCCATGTCAGGTTACCAGTCGACTACCAGTCATCCTTCATTTGGTATCTAGTCAGTTGTCTCACGCGTGCACTTCGACCTCTTGTCGATTGACTTTGTCGTCGATATATTCGACTTTGAATTTTCTTAGTCGACTCCCTCGACCTTCGAATTGTTGTCGACCACCTTGACCTTCGACTGTCAGTCGATCTACCTCGACTCGAATTTCACTACAAATAATATAAGAACCCTAAATTCTCCCACTTCTTGTCTTCTTTGCTAAAACAAGATATTCTTGGAATTTCATTCATAGACCCAAGGAAGCAATGCCCATTGCCTCTTTGCACTAAGAGAACTTCACAACACTCATAGACTTGGTCAACGAGTCTGCTATGTTTTCCAACGTGTCTACTTTCTCCAATAGAACCTTGTTACTCTCCACCATATCTCTTATGAAATGGTATTGTACATCAATGTGCTTAGTCTTTGAAATATAAGAAGGGATATTATCTAGAAATATTGTGCTTTGACTGTCAAAACATACCTTCATATCTTTCTCCTCAAACACGATTCTTGGATGAAACCTTTGAATCCATACCACTTCTTTGCTTCAATGAGTGGTCGCCATGTATTCAACTTTTTTTGTTGACAAGGCTAGGATCGTCTGTTGCTTACTCATTCAGCTTATTTCTCCACCAAAAAACCTGAAGACATATCCACTGGTCAACCTCCATCGATCCAGATCTCCATTCTAGTCAATGTTGACAACTACATGTACATTTACTTTACCACTGTCACCTTCAGGTCTTCCTTGGTAGCATATAGCATAGTCCTTTGTGCCAGAAAAATACATGAATACTCTCTTGAAAACTATCCAGTGCTCCTTTCCAGATGTCGACATGTCCCTTCTCAACACTCCCATTGCATGGGAAATGTCTGGTCGAGTGTATACCATCGCATACATTAGACTACAAACAACACTTGCATAGGAAACACATGTCATGCCCTATATTTCTTCTTGTGTCTTTGGACACTATTCAACATAAAACCTTGCTCCTACAGGAATTGGCACCTTCAGTGGTTTGCAATCCTGCATGTTGAATCGTTTCAGAATTGTTTCAATATACTTCATTTGATTCAACCAGAGCTTTCTAGTGAATCGATCTCTCTTAATCTCCATTTCAAGAATAATGTTAGTTGCACCGAGATCCTTCATGTTGAACTTGGAGGATAGCTACTTCTTCACTTCCTTTATTGCGTCCATGGTGTATTCAATCAGCAACATGTCATCGACATACAAAGCTACATATATGAAAATGCCCACCTTCTTTCTTGGAATATATGCAGTGATCAACTTTTCTTCTCACAAATCCAAAACTAAGTATGTAAGTGTCAAACTTTTGGTACCACATCCTTGGCGATTGATTTAGACCATAAAGGGATCTTTTGAGTTTTCACACCAACTCTTGCTTTC
>JZKD02S1713083.1:0-31538 GCA_000966675.3 Picea glauca
GATTTGAATAGTCCACTTAGCACTCATTGCAACGAGTGATGCTCACAGGGGTGAAGAAATGGGATTGAAACCAACGAAATCAATCGCATAGCATCAATCATCACTTCTGGGGCTTTCACCCGGTAACTAGGACTTCCCAGGTGGTCACCCATCCCAAGATGCCTCTAGCTCAAGCACGCTTAACTTTGGAGTTTTCCCCGCAATCAAGCCCACTTATCTTGCTACCCCATTTGCAAAACCTTAGCAAGTATTGTGCCTTATGAACTATCCAGTTAGATCTCCCTTGACTCTTATTATTTAAGAATAGAGGGGCTTCCTTGATTTGTTGCACACTGCAATAAACCTCCATCTGTCTGACCCAGTTATCAAGCCTCTCTGCATTGACTTCACCATCATACATAGGTAATTCAAATTTCACATCAAGTTTTAGTAAAGGCATATCATGTTTATGTTTATGGGAATGTTTTCAATTTAGAACTTGAACTTGAAGAATAAGAAGAAGTTGATGGAGAAGAAGGAGGTGAAGGAGGAATTTGAGGAGGATCCTCTCCTTCTTCACTTTTGACCTTTGAAGATTCACCTAGATTCAGTCTCTTCCATTCCAAGTAATCCTCATACAAAACCTTCATCATTTCCGACATGGAAAAGAAAGTCTTTCGAAACTCTTTCTCATCATGAGAAAGTCCCTCTTTCGATGACATCTTCTCACTTTGAGAAGTTCTCTTTCTCAATACAATCTCAATATTCTCTTCAACAAGCTCACCTTCACCACGATTCATCTTTTCCCTGGTAATCATGCAAACTTAAAAACCAACCATCAACTACCTCTGATACCACTTGATCTGAATGGATCTTTTAAACGACAATGGTTGAGTTATTTTGCATGAGTTAAATTACCATTTAGGAAATGAATGAAACAGGGAAAATTATTAATGAAACATGACATCCATAAAGAAATACACAGATCTGAACATAAGCATGAAGAACAACAATCCATAACAAAATAAGTTGATAATGGAGTTCGGCAATATCGCCTATGTCTCCGGGCCTTTGTCTCAGTGGGTGAGGCTTTCTTATTTATGTTCAAATATTTAAATGTACATAATAATAGTTCCAAAAGGATTACAAATTGTTTTTTTTGTGTTCTACCAGATCTAAAGAACCTAACAAAACTGAAGGCACTGAAAACGGATGAACAAAGCTCCCAGAAATGGCCCACAAAGGTGCTCTCCTCAATGGCTTCCTTGAATAAAAATGGATTTGGCTCAACAATTATTCAAAATTTATCTTTTCTGAACCTCTTCCATGGCTCAAAGAACCTCTCGTTTATATAGACTATAAGTGGGTAACAACCTCCCAACTTCTCCCCAAGATCTGGACTCAAAAAGGGCCCAAGATCCTCCAAAAATGACTAGAGTCTCTCAAAATTGCTGAAAAATCCAATTAAAAACATAATATATGGTACAAAACCCAAAAATGGAAAATATGTAGGGTGCATCCCCCTTTCTTTATGCTCCTAGGCATATGGGGCGCACTCCATGTGGCCCTAGGCTGGCATTGGTTCGTTAGAACCCTCCGATTATGGGTGTTGTTCATGTGGCATGGCCATATGGCCCAACGTTATTCCTCCACACGCTTATGAGTCATTTATCCCCCTGGGCATGAGCCTATGGTTACGCCCTTGGTCGATGGGTTAGCCCAACCGATCGGGGCTAACCACAAATCTTCGCGCTAAAGCCCGAGTCTTATGGTGAAGTCACATGGTAAGTGTCGAGGGTTACCAAACAAAATTTGCGCCAAACGAATATAGTGCAGGGTCATATGTGAAACAGTCGTATGGTGTGTGTTGGGGATGGGGCCTAGCCTTAGCCCTTACTCTGCCCAACTCACATGTCATTCAAAATTAAATAGTAGTGGCAAAGTATAGGTTTAATTTCCATCGTGTAGGTGGGATGGTAGCCCAACCTACGTGAAGACTTTGGCACCCATGGAGGTCATGGTTTCGACCCCCACGGACCCTCCATAATTTTTCCCCAAACAACCAATAAACCGACCAATGGGAGGGTTCCACATGGCAACCCATGACTGGACCACATGGCACCATACTATTTGCCCAAGTAATCTGCCACATGTCAAAACTTGATTCGACCACCTGTCATCAATATTGGCCCACTCTGCACCTATCCACGTCAGCACCACGTGTCATACAAAACCTACCACATCATCCTATTTCCACCTGTACCTTCCATGTCAACCTGTGCCACATGTCACCCTTGCAGTGGTGCCACGTGTCACGATCTGACTCATCCACATCAACATGTGCCACATGTCACCCTTGCAATGGTGCCACATGTCATGATCTAACTCATCCACGTATGCACCTGCCCACATCAGTGCCAATGCAACTTGCCACATCATTTGTAGGTTCGTATGACCTGTACAGTCAGTTGCCACATCAACACTGTATGGACTGTACAATCAACATTTTTTTGCCTGCTTGGTGAAACGAACAAACCGTGATATCTTTCGCATACAACATCTGCTTGAGCCTGTTCAAGTTGTGTTGGGTTTGTATCGACAAGGCCTACACACACCTCTATTTTGAAGAGATTCTAGGAACTTTGTTTTTAAGGCATTCCTAGACCCATTTTGGTCTCGAGATCCAATTATGGATTAGACAGGCATGTGGGGAATGAGATGTTGTGAGATGTGGGCGTAATTTGGATCCTGGTAGTGAATCCTTCTTGTTATATTGTGTGACTTTCTATAGTCTCAACCTAGCTTAGGAATCCATTTACCTGGTGGAGTTTAGTCCCAGCTTAGGGGTGACCCACTACTGAGAGTAATGAGCAGCGTGGTCTAAGGCTGGGAGGTTTGTGGAAGGTATGCATGCAATTGGTGGTATTCTCATAAAAGTTAAGTACCATTTCTATGTTAATTTGTATGTTGTGTATCATGTACATGTCTTTATATTTATAAGAATTGCATGTGTTGTTGCATGTACATTTTACTGTTAATTCTGCATAAATTTGTTTTGTAGAAAAATGTTATGTTTGTTCAAATTTACATTATAAATGTATGTTAGTAGAAATTAGATGTTGTTTTCAAGTTATTAAGTATGGTATTTTCCGCAAATGAAATTGAGACTTTCTGTAAGGTGGCATGACCCGGCTTGGAATCCCAAGTAGGCTACAAATTGGTATCAAAGCTTGAACATAGCAGTTTCTTTTGAAGTAGTGTGTCCTCGGCTTGGAATCCCAGGGACGTTACAGCTACAGACATGTGAAATTTCCCTTGGAGTGCAAAACCCTCTACCAAAACAGAAAACTACCTTTGGACACTACCATTCCTATAGATTCATTTTATCCATCGAGAAAGATAGAAGGAGGGAGAGTATTATGTACCTCACTTTTGATGTTTTTTCAAGCTACTCCAATCTATGAGTTCTGAACAGTACCTGCAATGGACAACAAGAGACAAATGACTATCTCCTACTCTAATGGATAAGAAAAAATCAATCTATCTATGAAGATTAAGACAAGCATAGATAAGTACATGTAAACACATAATAGAAGGAAACAAGACAATTATGTTAATGATAAATTTAAAAGGAAACTTACAATATTTAGATGATGTTGTAGCAACCTCTCCAAGTCCTCCTCATCCAACCCTTGCTTGAAAGATCCACAATCAAATAACAATGCTTAGCTGATTTTTTCCTCCTTTGTTCACCATGAGAATGCTTCCATTTATAGGCTTTGAGAGGCTCAAACACCTTGGTTATATTTGGAATCGGTTGAGGATATGGCTCGAATAGTTGTGATATCTCCCTTAGATGCATCCCAAGAGTTAGATTCGAGCCAAACCAACTCAATACATCCATAGTTATCTTTAGAAGAAAATGGGATTTCTTCCAAGATTTTCTCAACCAACTCGGCACTCCCTTAGAATGGGAAACATAGTGCTACAACACTCCCTTTGATATGGACAAGGAGCACTAACGCTCCTTGTATATGAGAAGGGGAGCGTTTATCTTCCCAAAAGTTGCCAAGATGAGAAATTCTCATAGAAAAACATTTTTTTTCCGAATGTCAGATGATGGGGATTATTCTTCTAACATGTTTTATGGGTTGTATCAAGTGCTTTCATGGTTTCATTCATGATGCGACATTTGCGGAACAAGAATGCGACACTTGCGACAATGAGAATGTAACATTGTCAAAGTGAGGAATTTTGATGTGTAACACTTACCCAAAATTGTTCTATATCGTTCCTTACAATTTTCATCCTTTGCTTTCCCTCCTCTATAAGTGGCTTAGACCTATCCAATTCAATGTATTCTTTATTTTCCTTTCTCAAGGCATTTCAAATTGTTTTCGTTGGGTTGATGGAATAATATATTTCATTCCACACATCATCATGATCCAATGGTGTGCTCATCTACATCAAAAAATAAACATGTTAATTCAATTATTTTAAGAAACAATTGATATGAAAATCATTGTTATACCTGCTGCGATCTAGCTGATGCCTTCCCACGATCACCCTGCCACATTATAAAATGCATGACAATTTAGAATGTTATAAAATAATCTAAGAAGCATGAGATTTAGAATTTATGTTAAATATATAAAAAGGAAAACATTAAGTACATGTTTGGTATACTGGTAGAACATATTTACCCCCATAATAGTATTGCTTCCATTGATTCAATTCAAATCGTAATCGATCAACAACTCTTCCCCTGTAGCTATTGTTTTCACTACACATACTGTTAGCACTCTGTAATTTTCCCAAGGATGTGAAGGCAGTCACAGAGGAAACATCAAAACCACTTTGAATCAAGGATCTAGCCCTCCAAGACTCAGAGAGGGATCTCTTTGTCTGATATAGCTTTGTTGGGAATAAGATATTAGGCTAGTTATGCAGAGCATGGGTTTGTTTATGGATTTTGAATTGGTTTGGTTGAGACATAAAAAAGGACCATTGGGAAAAATGGAGTCAAAGATAAAAGATGATTAAATGAATAAATAACAGAGACATATGTAGCCAGGTAAGACAGTCATATCAATGGATTCTTATAATTTGTGAGGTGGAGAGAGGAAAAGATCAGGGATCATTTCAAATGCAGAGAAAAGTTTATCTGAATTCTGCATTCAATCTTCAAAAGAAAACATAAACATTGTCTTTAAGCCAGATCAGGGTGTTCATGACAAATCTTGAGAATACTCTTATTATAAGCAATGAGGACAAAAAAACAATATGAAAAACAAAGGAATAACAGTTTTCATCAGAGAAAACTTCACCACAGAAAATGACACAAGAATCTGGAAAATAAAGTCTTTGTATTCATTCATTACAATGAATTAAAGCCTGTGAGCATTTTTACATTTTTGGTAATCCCAAGTCCAACCATATTTTCTTCAAAGTCACAGGCTTTATAGACTTTACATAACAGTTCAAGATCCTATAAAAATGGATCTGAAATACTTAAAATAGAATAAAATCAAAACTATTATGATATGTCAAATCTAGTCCCGATTTAAGGGTCAACCCTTATCAACTAGATCTTCAACAATATTCGACAACATTCAGCACTATATGATATCTTCAATAACTTTCCAAGTGATGACAAGGCATTTCAAAATCTTGTTTTGACAAATAAGCAGTTTTTTAACCAAAAATTGAAAAGCCACTTAACCTTCTTGCCTTAACATCTGCCTCAAAAACTGGAAATGGATGATGATTTGTATCCTTTTAATCTTTATCTTTCATTTTGAACCCCTTCTAGACGATCTGGAAACAAAAATCTTTGATCTGAGCAAAAATATGAGCATTCTTCCAGTTTTTGCGTTTTCAATGGCTTATAGGTATAAACCAGAGTAGGATTAGTTGTCGAAAGCAGAGTTTTCAGGAGCTAACAACGCTTTGAGGAAAACAAATAAGCTATCGAAAATCCCAAGTTTTCCACAACCTTTCAAAACTGCAAAAATGGATTTTCTTCGATCTACCTACTCTTTAGGATCATTATTTAGGTTCTCAACAACTTCTGCTAGAGCTTTTAAATCAGGATGTGCTCTTGGCTTAGGATTTTTAATCCTTAGTTTGATTCTTAAACCTCTAACCATTTTAAGCAACTTACGATTCTCCTTGAGAAATTTATTATTCCTCTTCTGTTCCTTTACATGCATTTTAGATAACCTTTCAAAACAATCTCTTACCTCATATGATTTGTTGCTTATAGTCTGGTTTTGGGATTTAATGACCCTCTCAAGAAACTTCATCTCTGATATTTCTTCTTTAAGATTTTCAATCTTTGATGCTGACTTATTTTCTTTTCTTGTTGATGCTTCAGGAATCTCCGGGTCTGTAACCTCTGGTGAAAAATATGCTTCTTCAAAAGCAACTTTCTCAAGAACCTCTCCTTCTACTGACTCTAAATCCTCCTCTAAATCTGTATAAGGAAGATTCAGGACATTTTTGTCATGGGCACTAGCTTTCCCTTGTATAGCTTGACTGAAATCAAGATTCTTTTTAGCTCTCTTAGACTTAGAAGAAGAAATTGACTCCTCTATTTGTACTGGGGAGATATCTCTTCTTTTCCTTTTACTGCTCATGGGTGTAGAAGATTTTTTGGATGAGATCTTCTTCTTGTCCTTGGGCTGGGGTTCTGGTTCAAATTCTCCCCAGAAAAGAAGACACTCCCAAGTCTTATTACTCCTCTACAATTCTTCAAGCACTATAAGCTTGATGAGACTATGATGGGAGAGCCTACCCTGCACCTTGCTAGGTTTGGCCTAGACCTGGTGTGTCATTTTTGTCAAGATTCTGTGAAGGTAGAAGGCCACATTCAAAGTGCATCTACCTATAAAATGGTCCATAAGCTTGAAATGGTAGAACATTACTCTACCATATCTGCCTTCACATGTGATGTATACTTGAATTGCTTTAAGAAAATATTGCTACTTTTCTTCCAAGAAGGATCTAGGGATATCTTTCTTCCAAGTGATACATTTGTGTTCAGGTTTGAGATAAGACCTGAATTCAATGTCTTTAGTAGTGGTTGATTTGAACCATCTTTCACCAGTCCTAGGCATCTATGTTGCTGCTGGAACAATGTCTTCATTAAAATATACCTCAATTTTCCAACTCTAGCCTTAGCTCCATCAAAGGTCAATGCAAATGCCTCAGCCACACCTTGATGAAATCCTTGGATTTTTTCACAAAACCTGTAGCAGCCAGCATCTCTGAACATCTGGAAAATATCAGGGTGAGATTCCATATATGTTATGTCATTGATCTCCTTCATGAGCAGAGTTCCTCCCTTCTTCATCTGCAATAACAGTTGTCAATACCTGCAATACAATAAAATCAGGCTTGGGGAGACACAGTGGCGCTGATAGGGGACGAATTGAAGTTCGGGAAGAGGAAAAATGTGTGATATGGGGGAAAAAATTTGAACGAAAACCCTTGATAAAGAATGAAACTCAAATCATAGTGATGATTGTATCATTCGACCAGGATGGAAAAGCATGTGATAGATCAGGTAAATATGAATGATGTGGGATTATGGTGATCAGATCTCCTAGATTAGGGTTAAATAGATCTCACTAAATAATCATATCAGACAAACAATCACTAGCCCAGATCGTATAATGATCCAATTCCAGTTAATTTCGGCAGCACTTGAGATGATGATGTTGTGTATTGATGGCGTTTTGAGAGTCCAATGGGACATTCTAACCGTTAGCCGACTATGTGCTTTCGACAGCTTAGAGCGCCTCGCACATGCCATTTTATCTACCGAAAGCGACAACTATCGACAACATAGAATACTTTGAAAAATAGCCTTTAACTACCGAAAGTGAAATTTTAGAGTTTTTTCTAAATAAAAGTATAGACTCATCACTTTTTTAAAAGATAAATCTAAAACTCATCTTAAAGACATTTAACTCAATAATAACAAAAATCTTTCAACTAATGATTCATCCTATCACCTAATGACCATAACTTGGGAAAATTTATTTCATGAGACAACAAGACCAGCAAGCCATAAACTACATCATGAGACCCACCAATCACATCTGAATCATTAGGTCTCCTATCATTATAGGACACTAACACATATGAATATTTGATTTCTTTCATGCCTCTCAAATATACAATTGGGTTTCTTTCTTGTTATCCTGGGTCTTGTACTGTTAATAAGCCCTACAATATTCCATGGCACCTTTTTCCTTCCATCAATATACACCAACAATCCTTTATTGTGATCGTTGTCTTTTATTTGTATATAATTTACAACAACTGCATATCTCCACATACTTTGCATATATCAGACCAACCTCAACCATTCTCCATATTTTTAGCATGGTCCGACATACTTTATAAACTCAACAAGTCCTCCATATTTCACCTTTATTCCATCCATGGATAATAGACACAGACCATGTACGGATGATGGAGCAATGTGATAAATCCTCTCATTGACACATACACCAATGTCCAACTGAGGAAGTTCATTGGGTACCCATCATCTCACTAGATGTTTGTACCTCAAAGGAAACTTGACATCACCTATGCTCTCATATTCATAAGAACATGAACCTCCTTCAACAAGAAATAATTCCATGCACCTACGGAATTTTCTTCTAACCTTTTCACCTCTAGTTGTTCTCACCCTGTTATATGTATTAGACATAACACTTTCCCCCCTCCCTCTAGAAATTCCCTCACTCGAGGATGATAGGTCATACAAGTACATGTTCGGTTGTACCTACACTCCATCAAATGAGAAAATGTATTTAGAAAAAGGGGAGAATTTATGCACAAGGAATAATTTGACCCTATATTTCTAATGCCAAAGCTAGGCGTTGTCATCATTTGAACCAATACATAAGATGACCGAATACATAATTATGATTTTGTTATTTTTTTAATGTTTCTTGGTAAGAAAAAATCCTCCTTTTCTCTCTTTGTCGATATTAATGGCTATATTGATTTTTTCTTACCTCTTGATTGGTCCATGATCCCTATTTAGAGGGTTTTAACCACATAAAAAAATTGGTCTTATGATCACTATTAATGGAATGTAGTTTTGTATTACCATCATATTAGTTGTTGTATTGAAGGTTTCATGATGATTAATCCCTTCCTTTTATGTATATTCTTTTATGGCCCACCATGACTTATTCTTGTCTCTAAAACTACATTATTTGTACCTAGTCCTATAGATACATTCTTTACTCCATCCAGTTGTAATGACTCATCTAAATTTGCATCTTCCAATGTGTGAACACCACTTAGGTTTATTTTTCTTTGTCTGAGAACTCTTAGAACTAGAAGATTGTTCATCTGAAGATTTTTCACCCATCTTCCTTTCAAGTTTGATTCTAGTTTAATATGATATCTCTTTGTTGACAACATCCAAAGAACCTTCACTTGGGTCGTTCCAGACTTCATTTTGGAGACACAAATCTCAATCTTTTTTTGAATTTGTGCAATTTACCAAGAGGGTTTTTATGTGATCAATCAGTACCTTCAAGTTCATTCAATGTTGTATTAAGATAAGGATTTACTAGGTAATTTACATCTTGTGAAACACACATATTTCTTCCCTGGACAACTTGAGTACTAGTATGAAAGGAAATGATGACACTAGGACTCGTATTGACCATGTGCTCAATGTAATCACATTACTAGGAGGCTATGATCTATACTTTCCTATTCATATTGGTTTTTTACTTCCTTATAACTATCATTCCATATGTGTATTCATTTTCATGTTCCCTTATTCATTACATTCAACAATAATCATACAGGCTACAATATAGTGAAATTAGGCAGTAGTAGTAATAGTACCAATCTCATTTCCATAATATAGGTAATATGTATAGACACAATGTATATTCAGTAAGATTTATGTATGTTATAGATATCAGAGATTGTAAACACCCATATATTTTACATGTTCATGGGGTCTATTGATTAGGGTAACACAATATCCACATGTACATAAATCGATACAATTTGAACACCCTAAGTATTTTATGTGTTCAATGGGTCTATTGATTAGGGAGATACACCCACTATATGTACATAAATCGGTACATCGTAAGCACACTAACCTATGAGATCTATAAGGATCCTATGGCATTAGTACTATATATCTCTACCATTGGCCAAGTCCCGGGAGAAGATTGTTGTATGAGTATAACATACAATTAGAAACAAGCATATTGATTGGTGAGGATGAAATGGTTATTAGAAGGTCATTGAATACCATGTAACTAATGGAACACACAAGATCTTCTTGGTAAGGAAGTTGTTAGATGAGGTGTTTAGGACCAACTATGATAGCTTGGATACCGTATATATTGAGAACACAAGGCATATGGAAACAATAAACAATGTTAAGAATCTTAGTAATCATACTAGTATCTACCTTTATATCCATAATATAGAAGCAATGGAATTACATCCTTAGTGAAGCTTCTATCCTAATTTGTAATCAATAGCATAGTAATAGATGTTTTGATAGCTTGTTGTTTTTGAGCTTGAATGTTTTGATATTGATTGTGATTTTATTGTTGATCCTTGGTACTAGAACATGATTTTTTATCAATAAAACCAATAATACCCTCCTCACTTAAAAGCGAAGGAGAAGAGGATACTAAATATATAAAGTACCAAGTATGTCCTACTAAATAATGTTTTATTTTGTAGGCATATTTCTTTGGTGTGTTGGAAAGTCCCAAGCCAAATCCATCATATGGAAATTCCAGGATGGCACTCATTTACAATTCCATACCAATGGAAATTTTGCTACTAAATCTACAATGTATAAAATTATACACCATGGATTATATTAGCCTACCTTATTTCATGATTCTTTTACATTTGTGAGGTCTTATGATCATTGCTAATGATCAGATTGTAAGCATATATTTTCAATAATTCCCTTAAACCTTGAGACGAGTTGTTTTCCTTTTTTCCAAATGGGTACTAGACTTCATAGGTCCTATTTCCCCACCTTCTTATGTCGTTCACATATTTACCCTTAAAACTATTGACTATTTCACTAGGTGGCCTAAATATATCTCATTAAAGAATGTTGATGTAGATCAAGTTGTCTCCTTTCTACAAGAACATATATTTTCCCACTTTGGTCTTCCCCTTAGAATTTTCAATGATAGTGGTGGTGCCTTTTTTTTCATAGAGGTTTTGAGTCTTTTCTAATGATACAATGTAATTTTATCAACTTCCTTACCATATTTCCATCAAGGAAATGGATTGGATGAGTCCACCAATACAAATCTCATTAATATGATTAAGGAAATTATTGGTTGCAATCCCTATGAATGGAACTTATAGTTAATGCATTCCTTATCGAGCAATAGGAAAAAAACTAAGATCAATACTGGCAAGATACTATTCATATTATTTTAAGAGAAAGAGGCAACCAGGCCCACTAAGTTGGATATTTCCACTTATAGTTTAGAATTCTATAGTGAAGAATTAGATAATAGTCCAATAACTTGGATATTTAATGTATTACTAGATTTGGCAAAACACCATGAATTTGCAACGTAGAATTTATAGAAAAGACAAGGTATTCCAAGAAATGTCATGACAATAAGCAAAGGAAATATCATTCAGAGTTGTTTAGAGAGTATTTATTTAGGATTTTTCTCACAAAGATAAAGGTAATAATATCAATGTCCCAAATCAATGGCTAGGACCTTTTACTATCACCTAGAATTTGGGGAATAATTCCTTCCAGTTAAAGGACAACCAAGAGACATTATTTCACACAAAGTGACTAGGTTTGTCCTAAATCCCTATTAATCCACTTAGGTACAATAGCTATAGGACTAAAAACAGAAGAAAAAAAAATTTGTAAAACACGATTTATTTTATGTTTGTTCCACATTCTGCAATTGCATTTCAGTTTTGTTTCAAGTATTTTCCTAGGGTTCTTTTCCTTTTTATGTTGTTTGTTTAGCATTTTTATCAATAGTTAAAGTTCAACTTTTATTTTCCTACTTTTCTTAATGATGTATACAATTTTACTATTTCATCACCAGTCTTGAGTTATCATAGGTGCATTGCATTTGTTTCCCATCATAGCATGGCTACCCAAAAAGATACTTTTACAACCTAATGAGACCTCAAACAATGTTTCCTACTCCACTATATGTATACAAGTTTGTTGGCTTATCTATAACATGGTTGTTGTTAGTTTAGTGGCATTAAAGTTTCACATGGTGGAATAGAATAAGAACTTTAAAGGGGTTCCTAATTTTCATCCTGAAAAAAGTTTGAATGCTTAGTAATATTGGTTAGGTTTCCCAAATCTTCTTCGTGATCATTTTTCTTCACCCATTGAAAAACATTAGAATGACGTGGATGTAGAATGTTTTGATATTGATTATGATTTGATTGTTGATCCTTGGTGTAACATCCCCAGCCACATGTTGGGCTATGCCACATAAATTTTTTGAACTGTATACAAAATTAAAACATACAAATATTCTGCAAATACACAAATTCATACAGAATAATAATAGAAATACACATGCAGCGTACACAGGAAAAACCCATAAAAAAAATGCATAAATAATGATGCAACACATAATTTAACACACAATTGACACTTATCTTTGATAAAAAGATCACCAACCACGGGCCCGACAACCCGCCTCTTCAGCCTACAATCCAAACCAGGTATAAGTACCCCTCATAGCATGGATGAGTGGATGGTAGGAAAACCTCCCTGAATGATCCCACCTCCTCATCCTCCAGTCAAACCAAGTTTCTAGTTGTCCACAACGCCAAGCTTCCCAAGTACATGTATGGTGATGGCAACAACAGAGTTTTTATGGTAGGAGAGAATAATGGTCACAATGTTGAAGGAATAATCCCCAAATGAACTAATTTCCCCCAAATATATGTGCATGTGCCTTTTATGACACATGGCACCCAAGGGACTCTCTTGTCCCCCCCACATGGTTATGCAGTCCCCCTTAGTGACTTAGGATAAACTAAATATCCCATACTTTAGACTTTAGACTTTAGGAATATTAATAAAATATTCATTTGGGCTTAAGCCCCCTTAGATTAGACACTTTCCTAAACTCTTATCTCCCTTACCCCTTTGTAGTGGAGTTTATCCCCCCATATTTTTTTGTTTGGTTAGTCTACATGCAATGGTGTACTTAATTAATAATATGAGTATGATTTGCAATTACAATATAGACACGATGGACTTTAGCATCCAAGCTCCTTGGCCTAATAATCATATAAGCATTATATCCTATAATAACCTGTCTCACCAACCTATAAAACACAACATATATACAAAGTCTCCCTGGCCTTAAGATCGCACACTCAATCCGATGTGCGCAAAACTCTAGAATGTGTGCACTCTATTGAGGGGTCCTAAATCTCTTTAACTCAACAGCAGGAACCAAACCTACCACCGAGGCCCAATTAGACTCTGCAACATTTGATAGTGGAATGGTTCTCCAGATCTCACGATCTGACCAAATAATCGATGGGATTTATGTAGTGATTGACAGGATATCTTCTTATGAAAGTTTCTTCTCCAGTTTAAACATTCTCTTTTTTGTATTTTATTTATTAGATGGGTCTAATAAAAAGATGTGTGTTGGTGTAAACCAACTGGGTAAAAGGGGAATCTTAACTACTGAAGAAGGATGAGCTTGGGATAACCCTCGTGCTTAAGCATGCAGACAAAGATTTTCACACCTGTGACAATCCTAGTACTAATACATCAACTTCCTGGTATTTCAATTATTGACTGAGATACAATTATCGAAAGAAAACATACATGAAATAAAATGATAGCAAGAAAAATAGTTTCCTTAGATCTAAACATTAATCACACATTAACACAATGATTTTCTTTCCATCATTAGAGAAAAGAACTACCAAAAAATATTGAATCAACTAACTTATAAATAGATTCAGAAACTCTTACTCATTACAACATCCATTCATGAGATAAAGTCGGAAGTAATTCCTCCTTAGATCCAATCACACATGCCTTTGATGAAAAATATAAGTTTGTCTTTGGTCCTAAAACCGAACTTCTCAATAAAGGTAGTTCTGAAATAGTTCTTTACAATTCCAAAAATGAGGGTCTTTTCCAAAACCATCGACCATTTCTAAAAGTTTGATCCTCTTATTTATAACAAATCATTAACTAAAAATAAATATCAAAAGTGCAAGCTAAGTAAAAAAAAACACCGCCACATGGAGCCTTCATCTCTCTATCTTCTAAGAGTCATCGAATGGTTTTACTGAAGTGGATGACTCTTCTCATACTCTGACCATTTGACGAAGAGTTCCTCGCATGTGTTGGCATACAGGAATCTGTGTTGGTCCATCGGGGACGAAAGAATCTCTTTTACTTCTATTGCCTTTGCCCGATACTTGACTACTTTAACACTTAACTGTTGTAATATTGTTTGAGCCTTGATCAAGTGCTCCATGAACTGTTGTACTTGAACTGGCACCATGTTTTCCACCTTTTCTATATCTGCAATCCATGTTGAGTCTTGTTCTGCATTTTGTTTGACTATATCATGCAAGTCAACAAATTCCTCGGGTGAGTTAAATTCTGGGAGACCGATGTCTCTCATCTCCCGATTGATATTGACCTAGCTTATTTTATTTTGGGTTCCCTCGGCGAGTGTCTGGTGGTTGGATTTTTGAGCGACATCTTACTTCCATCTATAACATAGTTTAGAGACTATGCAAGAAAATTGGATACGCGTATATAAATTATGACCAATGAATTGACAAACATGAACACATACCTTTGAAGCTTGTTTAACCTGGTTTTGATGAAATGAGGGTCAATAGAGTTTCGAGACGCTCGCTTTGCTCCTTCGGATGCTCTAGAATTCATACTTGTGTGCAAAAATGAATTTGTTCAAAACCGTTCTAGATATTTAAACATGTATGAACTTACCTTGTCACATCGACCATTCAATCTGGGTGATGAGTGTAGTTTCATTAAATCTTCCACCAGATCTTCAAAGATTTTTAAAATTAAATTCATCGTGGGTTGATGGCTCGGGCGCGGGTGGCGATTTCAAATTATTGTTGTCTAATCGGTGCATGAGGTAGCAACAAATTTGGGATTGGGAATTAATTGTTCAACTAAATGTACAAATTTGATTACATCCTATGCCACAAACAACCATCGTTTCGCTTGTTCAGTTGGTGGATCAGGGGTCAGGATTGTGCTTCAAACATTTTTGTTGATATCTCCTTGCAAAATATCTAAAGTCGATCGATCTTTTCGTACAAAGATGATGTGGCAAAGATGACTAGGAGGCGTGACTAGGACCTAGGGAACCTTAAAATGACTCGGGATGAAACTAGGTCATATGACCCCCTTACGTGGTAGAGACATGTGGCATTCGATACCGATGACTTTGTTTTCTTGTGTTAATAGGAATCAGGACTTTCTTTAAGCTATACTTTCTAAAAACAAATCCTATCTTGTCGACGCCGAAAAGTATCAAGGATCGGTGATCGGAGATAAACCTACCTAAGTTCTCTCGGATCGAATCTCTTGAAAAAGTATCGATGCCGAAAATGCATCAGGGATCAGTGATCAGTGATATGTTTGTCGCGGAAAAAAAATGATTGTTTTAACTTTTATGGATTTCCCTGACCACGATAAAGCATGTCGATCATCGACTATCGATGGATTCTTTATGACTTTGTCTATGTCTATCCTTGCCATATTTTTTCGACGTCGAAGGGGATCGACTATGTCTTGAAACTTCGTGTGAAAAACTTATACAAATCAAATCCGCCTTCTTTTGATGCCGATGGGGATCGATGCTCAATGATTTTCGTAATTGGGTGGTTCCTTTACTTTCTTGAATCTTTTTCTGACGACGAACATGAGCGTGTTAGGTGCAGTATTAGTTGTCGATTCTTAATTTGGGTGTCAAGTTCTTTTAGACAAAAGGTTTCACAAGTTCAAACAAACCTGAATTGATGATAAGAGTCATGAAAACAAAACAAATATAAACCATTTCCCATGGTGAATTGATTCAGACAGTGAAGAAAACAAGTGGTACCCAAAAAGTGACAAAATTTAATAAGGCTTTTAGGGTGTGTTGAGTGCTCAAAAAATGTCGACTTACCGAGAGAAAGAAAAATATTTGTTCCTTCACTGGGATTAGCTAATGCAAAAGTTGGTTAAGAAATTAACTGGTTTTTTTTAATCAGAGTCTCTTCTATCCTTGCGTTTGCAATTCCCCTAGTTGGCGAATTTGGGCCTCCTTGTGGGGTTTCAACCTTTATCCCACCTTCGTTCCTTTTAACCATAACCCATGCCCCCTTTTGAAAAGAGTTGAGTAAAGTATTCACTGGCACCAAGCCTTTAATTATCATCATTAATTTATTGTGGTGTTGCTCCGCTGCCAGCGAGCGTCCATAGCCCCGACGGAGTCACCCCAATGTCATAGACCTTGCTCCGCTGCCAGCAAGTGTCCATAGCCCCCAAAAAGTTATCTACATACCCTCTCCTACTTTGCACTCATTTGATATAATTGATTTATTTCGGCAGAATGCCCTAAGCGAGTGGGAGAGGAGGACATTTGTTATCTGCAAGATGAGATGGTTAAGGTGAAACTTGCGAGCTTTGTATCAAGGTACATGTGGTCCTTTTCAACTTACCATATTTCCATTTAGGTTTTACCAGACCACCAAGAAGACACTTCATCACTTACCAAGGTTGTTTATTTGCAAAGGTTAGATGCAGGAATCCTTTAAGACAACAACAATTCACCCGACGTTTCTTGTGTTGTATGTAAGCATGAGTCAGGAATAGAGTTTGCTACACCGTATTGACTAATGAAAACCAATGCCTTGAGGAACACAACTCCAAAGTGAAAACAGTACGATAAAAATAAAATAAAAAACAAAAACAAAGGACTCTGCAATCAGACTAAAACAAAATAACATGAAAACACACACACTTTTGTTTTTAACAAAAATATTGTTTTAGGGCTTGGCCATTCATTGGGAGGGCATCGGGTTCCCCCCTCATATTTTGCAACTGATGCATGTCAGCCCCAAGTTTCTCAACTTCCTGAAAAGGTCTGAGCCATAGATTCTGAAACTTAGAATGTTTTCCCTTTGTCTCATTCGCCCTGTCCCATTTCAAGACTAAGTCTCCTACTTCAAAATTCTTCTCTTTGGCCTTATGCTTGTCAAACCACCTTTTAAATATCTACTGATGAGAAATGAACTTTAATTTTTCTTTCTCCCTTTCTTCTTCCATCATGAGGAGGGTATCAATTCTTTGTTGAATAACCGATGAGGGTTGTCCTCTAGAACCCTGAGCAAGATGAAGAGATGGAAGATATGGATTGTTCGAGAGAATGGCCTCTTGTCCGTATACCAAAAAGTATGGGGAATTCCCTATAGCTTCCTTGGGTGTTACTCTATCGGCCCATAAGGAATTATGAAGTTAACTATGCCAATTCCTCTGGTTGTCTGCAACTGTTTTTTTTAATATCCTCACTAGGTTCGTATTGGTTGATTCTGCCACTCCATTCCCCTGTGGATAGTAGTTTGCAGAGTATTTGATTATGATTCCTTTGTCTATATCAAACTTTGTTAATAGGGTGGAAGAAAATTAAGTGACATTATCAAAAAAAAGAATAAAGGCATACCAAACCTTGTGATCAATTGTTGTTCTATGAATTGGATTACCACCTTTTCGTTTACATGAGTCAGAGGGACGACCTCTGCCCATTTCTTGAAATAGTTTGTGTCAGTCAGTATGTATTTATGTTGTTTTTAAGAACTCGGTATAATTTATCCTATGACATATAACCCCCATTGCTCAAATGGTCTAGATATGGCCAAAGGTTGGAGTGGGAAAACTGCTTTCTTTTCCCTCCCTGCGCTCATTTGACAAGTTTTATAGTTCCTAGCGTACGTGTGAGCATCTCTAAACAAAGTAGGAAAATAATAGTCAACTCTCAGTATCTTGTTAGCATTGGTATTCCCTACAAAGTTTCCACCTACAGGACCATCATGGAGCTCCTTCAGAACCTTGTCTGTGTCTTCACATTCGAGACATATTAAAAGTACCCCATCATAATTAATGCAGAAGAGCATCGAATTTATGAGGCGATATTGTATCAATTTTAGTCTAAGAGCTATCCTTTCCTTAAGGTTTAGATTTTATGGGAAAGTCCCATGATGCAGGAGATAAGTTAGTTTCCCATACCAAGACTCTTGCCCCGAGGAAACATATAAAGCTTCACTACACCACAATGCCAATTCATTCTCCCACCTGTTGTCTTCATTTACTTGGTCCTGGGCTTCAGCAGCTAGTTTACATAATCCTTGCCCCTTAACCAGTTTGGCAGGTTTTATATCTAGATCAAATTCTTGGACCACTTCCATCTAGTTTCCTCTTCTTTCCCCCATCTCCTATTGAGTGAATGGGGATCGGACTACAGAATGAGGCACAATGACTTTGGTGTGGTTTTTTAGGATGTAAGATCTGAAATGTTTTACTGCCTTGTACATCGCATAAGCCTACTTTTATATTGCAGTGTAATTTAGTTCATCCCCTTGGATATTAGTGCTCATAAATGAGACATACGCCTCATTGTTGTCATCATCCTTCCGAGTCAATACTGCAGCTATCAATTGGTCAGAGGCAAAAGTATAGAGAAAAAAATATTTGCTAAAGTCAGGACTTCGCAACACTGGAGCTTGAGATATTGCAGTCTTAATATTGTTGAAAGAACCTTTTTGTTCATCATCCCACTTAAATTTAGCATCATTTTAGATCAGCTTTTGTAAGGGTTTGATATTTTCAGCGAAATCGGGGGTGAACTTCCTCACAAAATTGAATTTCCCAAAGAAGGATTGCATAGACTTTTTGTTGTGGGGTAAGGGAAGTTGAGATATTTCCCTAATTCATTATGGGTCTATGTGAATTCCTTCTTGGGATATAATATGACCTATTAGTTTCCATTCCTCGACACCAAAGATATTTTTCTTAGGGTTTAACGATATACCATATTTTCTACACCTTTTGAAAATATGGTTTAGGTGTTGGATGCAATCTTCCCTATTCTTTGAATACACAGTCACGTCGTCCAAATAAACCACTACACACTTGTTGATTAGTCCCCGAAAATCTACGTCCATGGACCTTTGGAAGGTTTCCCCTGCATTGATTAACCCAAAGGGCATGCATTTATAAGCAAAGGTTCCCCACTTGGTTCGGAAGGTAGTTTTCAATCGGTCTTCCTCTTAAACTAGAACTTGGTTGTAACCTGAAAAACCATCTAGCAGGGAGAAAATCTCAGAACTAGACATGGTCTACAAGGTTTTCTCCATCAGTGGGATTGGGTAGTTTTCCTTTTCTGATGCTTTATTGAGGTTTCTAAAATCCACACACAAACGGATCTCCCTAGACTTTTTCCTAACAGGGACCGAATTTTCCACCCAGGCAAAGTATCTAACCTGAAAGACAATTTTAGCATCTAGTAATTTCTTTAACTCCTGACACATGAGGGGTTCCAGAGATAGGTGGTACTTCTAGAGATTTATTTTGAAGGGTTTTACTCTGGGTTTTAACGGGATTGTGTGTTGGATAATATGAGTGTCATAAGTTTTCAGATCTCAGTATGACCATGCAAAGACATCTTGATATTCTTTGAACAATTTGAGATAAGATTTCCTTTCTTCTTTAGATATTGTCTTGCCAAGATTTATATTCTTAGGATTCTCCGGGGTTCCTAGATTTATAGTCTTGTACATGGTACAGGAACTCCCTGTCTTTGCGTTTGCTGACCCTTTAAATATTTCCCTTAAGTCAAATAAGTTATCCAAATTGGCTACCCCTTTCTGTATCATGTGAAACCTTGGTTTGTCATTCGATTGATCTATTTCAGCTCTTTGTTCATAGGGACCAGTTTCTACTAGTTTCACTTGGAATAATTCATCATCAATAGCCAATTCTTTAAAATTTTCTTGATTGGTTAAGAATTTTATGATCTATTCATCTCCTTCAAATACCTTCCAATTAGAAATAGTGTTGGGCACTAATGGTTTGTAGAGTAGCTCCATAGTGAACCGAAAGGCTTCATAATATTCTAAAGGGGATAGGCTCGAGGCAGTCGTCGCCAGGGAATCAACAATAATATTCTTTGTTCTGGGGATCACTGTAATGTTGAAGGCTTCGAGATGCTCTATTAGCATGTGCACTTCCTATTGATAATTCCTCAGATGGGGAGAGTTTCAATGTATAGTGTTCCTTACTTTCCTAACGATGATTTCAAAGTCTTTGAAAACCTTTAGTTCTTTAACATTTAATTCTATGGATTTCTTTAGACCTTGCACTAAATATTCATACTCGGAGGTGTTATTAGTGCATTCAAATTCTAGTCTGCGGGACATGAAATTTCGTTTACCCTTCGGATCAACAAGGATACACCCCACTCCTGATCCTTCTTGCGACTTAGATCCATCAAAGTACAAGGTCCAAACTTGCGAGTGAAAAACATTAGCTTCTCCTTTCCTATCAATTTCCTCTTCTCCACCTATTTGTTATGTGGTCTTCAACAGAGGTTCTTAATAGAAGAGAGTTTCTTTCATCGTCGTCAGTACATTTTCTTTAAAATTCATTTCAGAGTTTTGGGTAAGAGGAACATTAGATGAGACAGGGGAGAAATTACTAAAATCGGATTCGCAGGAATAGTTGCCTGGTACAGGGAAATTTGTCGAAGAGGGTTCATTAAGGGCTTCTAAATTGGTGATAGTATGTTTGAGATACCTTTCCCTATCGATCCTGATCATGTTTGCGTGTCACTTTAATGGAAGCCAAAGGTGAGCCCAATCTGTGCTAAAATATCCGTTCAACTTCTCATAAAAATATTGACTAAGTAGAAGTCCATAAGCTTCTGGTATATCTACTACAATGATGTCAATTACTTGAACAAATTTCGGGTGTGTCGCCATTTTGATCATGACATCCTTGAGTTATCCAATGACTTTCACCTGGGTTATTTCCAATTGTATCACATGTTTATCACTTTTGAGAGGGACTACGTTTAATTTCTTGCAGATAGATAATGGCATAACATTGGAGGATGCCCCTGAGTTAAATAAACAGTTATGGAGGTTTATGTTGAAGACTTAAAATTTCAATAGGAATGGTGGGACAAAAGGCTTTCCATTTTTATATTCAAAGAAAGTGTTTACATTTGGTTTATTTCCTAGATCCGTGGGGGATGGATTTTCTCCTTGGTCAGTGCATGTTATAGGATTTTCTACTGACTTCAAGGCTTGTAACATAAATTCCTTTTGCTGGGGAATTTTACACATTTCCATGACTGATATATTTGCCTTCAATGTTTTTAGATGTTCTACTATGTTGTAGTCTATCTTGGGTGATTCTCATGTATGGATGTTTATAGGGTTTCTTTGGGAGACAAAAGGTGCTTTCAGGTGATCAAACATTTGTTTTCCCCTCAAAGTTTTGGAAACGGTAAGATCGTTTGAGACCGACTAACCTCTACTTCGCATTTGCACAACCAAAACCTCAGCGGGTGGTTCTTGAACCTCAAATAGATCATCGGAAGGCATCAGTAAATCATGATCACACAACAGCATGTTTGTTTCCTCTGGTGGTTCAGCTTCTTCCTGATCAACAATATTCATCGCTAAGTCGCTTGATTGTTCGGTAAGGGAAACTTCGTCTAGGAACCAATTGGACATAAAATTCATGGCATGCACCCATTGGGGACAGTCTCTTTTAGAATGTTTCTCTTGGTAATAGGTACAGAAAGAGTCAGATGCTACATTCCCTAGGTTGATGTTTAATTTGGATGGGGGAGGTTCAATTGCTTTGAATGGTGGGTTTCTTTTAAAAAAGGGTTTATAGGGCCTTTGGCCTTGGTTTCCTTCCCCTGCACTTCTTTTCATGTCTATGATTTCATTTGAAAACTTCTTGATCATCTGTTGTAGGTCTTCTATGTCTCCATTTCCCTTTTCGGGACCTTTTTCTGTTTGTTTCCCTAAGGTTCTGGTCAACAAGAGTCCTCTCGTGGGTGGAGGTTGAGCTTCCTTCTTAACTAATGAGACCTGGCCCTCTTTACATTCCTTCATTTGGAATTCAATTGTTTTGGCTTCCTTGAAATTCTCAACTAGGGTCATTTTGGCATCCCTTTTCACAAACATTGAAATGGAAGCAAGGAGAGCATTAGTGTATACTTTGATTTGCAACTCCTAAGTGGTTTTAGCTTTGGGTTGGAATTTATTTAGGATAGTGGTGAACCATTGATTGAAGTCTTTAAACTTTTCTTTTGAACTCATGGTGGCGGTGAACAACTCAACCATCAAATCTCCTGTAGTGGTTTCTTCTGCAAATCTGTCTAAAAAATATTTTTGAAACTTCATCCAACTAGTTATGGACCCTAAAGGAAAGTTAAAGTACCACGTGGAGGCTGAAATCTCAAAGGTATAAGGGAAAATCATGCATAATATGTCTTCATGTTGGACATTCATCAGTCTAATATCTAGTATGAACTTTTTGATATGGTCTTCAGGCAATCTTGAGGTTTCAGGGTCAAATTTAGGGAGTAACTTTTCTAGATGTCGAGTAAGGTTATGTACTCGCCTGGGGATTTCCAGAGCATCTTTGGCCAACCATGGTTGATTATTCTGAGGTGTGTTTCCCCTTTATTCATTATGATCATTGTTATCCCCCATGTTGTCTGACTCCGAAGCTAAGCGATCTGATTTAAACCCTTCCTCATCAGATTCAAAATTGTCGGGCTCAGAATGGTTACCAGCTGGTGTCTCGGGGATTATATTAAGGGGATGTTCAATCTCGGTGAGGGAAAAATATATTAGGTCTTCTACCGTGTGAACTAAAACCTGGTCGGGGGTGTCGACCACTGGTCTTCTTACTTGTTTTCTATGAGAAAGTAATGGAGCTAAAGGTAGTGCTCCAATTTGTCGGGCGTAATCTCTTGTGATTATTCTGAACTAGTTCAACTCCTCGTGGGGAAGAGCGTAAGGTATTTTAGGGAATAAATGTCCTTCCTCTAGACGGGGTGAGTTACTCATTTCAAGAGTACTCGGTGTATGTGGGTTGTCTTGAGAATGACTAGCCATGCATGTGGGTTGTTTTTGAATCTACAAGTTGTGTGAAATATTATATTAGAAATATTGTTAGCCATTCATTCATCAGGCCCCTCTCTCTAGCGCCAATTATGTTGAGGGGTCCTAAATCCCTTTAACTCAACAGTAGGAACCAAACCTGCCACCGAGGCCCAATTAGACTCTGCAACGTTTGATAGTGGAATGGTTCTCCAGATCTGACGATCTGGCTAAATAATCGATTGGATTTAAGTAGTGATTGGTAGTATATCTTATTATGAAAGTTTTTTCTCCAGTTTAAATGTTCTCTTTTTGTATTTTCTTTATTAGATGGGTCTGATAAAAATATGTGTGTTGGTGTAAACCAGCTGGGTAAAAGAGGAATCTTAACTATTGCGGAAGGTTGGGCTTGGGATAACCCTCATCCTCAAGCATGCAGACAAATATTTCCACACTTGTGACAAGCCTAGTACTAATACATCAACTTGTTGGTATTTCAATTATTGACTGAGATACAATTATTGAAAGAAAACATACATGAAATCAAATTATGGAAAGAAAAATAGTTTCGTTAGCTCTAACCATTAATCACACATTAACACAACGATTTTCTTTCCATAATTAGAGAAAAGAACTACCAAAAAATATTGAATCAGCTAACTTATCAATAGATTCAGAAACTCTTACTCATTACAACATCCATTCATGAGATAAATTTGGAAGTAATTCCTCCTTAGATCCAATCACACATGCCCTTGATGAAAAACAATAGTTTGTCTCTGGTCCTAAAACCAGACTTCTCAATTAAGGTAGTTATGAAATAGTTCTTTACAATTCCAAAAATGACGGTCTTTTCCAAAACCATCGACCATTTCTAAAAGGTCGATCCTCTTGTTTATAACAAATCATTAACTAAAAATAACTATCAAAAGTGAAATCTAAGTAAAACAAAAAATCGCCACATGGCCCCTTCATCTCTTTGTCTTCAAAGAGTCGTCGAATGGTTTTACTGAAGTGGATGACTCTTCTCATACTCTAAGCATTTGACGAAGTGTTCCTCATATGTGTTGGCATACGGGAATCTGTGTTGGTCCATCGGGGATGAAAGAATATCCTTTGCTTCTAATGCTTGTTCCTGATACTTGACTATTTTAAAACTTAACTGTTGTAATATTATTTGAGCCTTGATCGGGTGCTCCATGAACTAATGTACTTGACCTGACACCATGTTTTCCACCTTTTTTATCTCTACAATCCATGTCGAGTCTTGTTCTGCATGTTGTTTGACTATGTCATGCAAGTCAACAAAGTCCTCGGGTGAGCCGAATTCTGGGAGATCAATGTCTCTCATCTCCCGATTGATCCTGACCCAACTTCTTTTAGTTTGGGTGCCCTCGGAGAGTGTCTGGTGGTTATATTTCTCGGTAACATCTTACCTGCAACTATAACATAGTTTAGAGACCGTGCAAGAAAATTGGATGTGCGTATATAAATTACGACCAATGAATTGAAAAACATGAACACATACCTCTAAAGTTTGTTTAACCTGGTTTTGATAAAATGAGGGTCAATACAGTTTTGAGACACTCTCTTTTCTCCTTCAGATGCTCTAGAATTCAAACTTGTATGCAAAAATGAATTTGTTCAAAAATGTTCTATATATTTAAACAGGGATGAACTTACCTTGTTGCATCAGCCATTCAATTCGGGTGACGAGTGTAGTTTCATTAAATCTGGTGCCATATCTTCAAATATGTTTAAAATTAAATTCATCGTGGGTTGACAGCGTGGGCGCGGGTGGAGACTTCAAATTGTTGTTGTCTAATCGCATGAGGTAGAAACAAATGTGGGATCGGGCATTAAATGGTCTATTAAATGTCCAAATCCGATTGCATCTTATGCCACAAACAACCCATCATTTCGCTCGTTGAGTTGGTGGATTGGCGGTCGGGATTGTGCTTCAAATGTTTTCGTTGATATCTCCTTGCAAAATATCTGATGCCGATCGATCTTTCCATACAGAGACGACGTGGAAAATATTACTAGGAGGCATGACTAGGACCCAGGGAACCTTAAAATGACTCGGGACAAAACTAGGTTGTACGACCCCCTTACGTGGTAGAGACATGTGGCATTTGAGACCGGTGACTTCGTTTGCTCGTGTTAATCAGAATCGAGAATTTCATTAAGCTATACGTTCTAAAACCCAATCCTATATTGTCGACGCCGAAAAGTATCAAGGGTCAATGATCGATGCTAAACCTACCCAAGTGCTCTCGGATCAAATCTCTCAAAAAAGTCCCGATGCTGAAAACGCATCGAGGATCGATGATCGATGATATGTTTTTTGTGGACAAAAAACAATTGTTTTAAATTTTCTAGATTTCCCCGACCCTGATAAAGCTCGTCGGTCATCGGATGTCGATGGATTCTTTATGAATTTGTCTCTGCCTATCCTTGTTGCATTTTTTTGATGCTGAAGGGGATCGGATATCTCTTAAAACTTCATGTGGACAACTTACGCAGATCAAATCCGCCTTATGTCGATGCTGATGGGGATCGGTGCTCGACGATTGTTGAAATTGGGTGGTTCCTTACTTGCTTGAATATTTTTCCGACGCCAAACCTGAGCATGTTAGGTGCAGTATTAGTTGTCGATTCTTAGTTTAGGTGTCAATTTATTTCAAACATAAGGTTTCACAAGTTCAAAAAAACCTGAATTGATTATAAGATTCATGAAAACAAAAAAAATATAAACCATTTCCCACAGTGAAATTGATTCAGACAGTGAAGAAAACAAGTGGTACCCAAAAAGTGACAAAATTTCATAAGGCTTTTAGGGTGTGTTGAGTGCTCAACACACTCTTCTTTTAGTATGATATTCTCGTGCACTGACTCAATGCACGTAGAATCGGACCAAAGACCATGTATCATTAGCTCACTATCCTATAGGAATATTTGCATTTACATTTACAATTGGGGTTCAGCCTAGGGGTATTACATTCCCCTCCCCTTATTTATGCATTGTCCTCAGTGCATTATATACCATGTACAATTCAAAATTATTCAAAAATTTCCATGTGTTTTCTAATGAAACTTGTTATCCACTTGGTGCTCTTCTTTCAAGCACCAATTCATGTATTCATACTGTAGTTGGAATTCATTTTCTCTATTCCATAGAGCTGCTTCAAGAAATAATTTAGCTCATTGTTCCATTTGACACACCCTCATGATTATAGCTTATCATGCCATAAGCACTCTTAAGTTGTCTCTTCCTTGTTTCACTCACCCTTCCAGGCTCAGGTATCCCTTCATTGCTACAAAGTCCCTCAACGATCCATCTTGCCAAGGATTTCACACACAAGGAGAGCGCCAATTCATTATTAGAACCCCATCAAGGTTCTACATTTATAGGGATCCAGTGTCTCCAACAGTAGTTGTTCTTCCCAAGTATTCCAACTTTAATCAATATTATCTCATTTGTATCACACACATACAATTATTATGAAAGAACATTATAAAAAATTCATCTAGAAACTCAAACTTATTTCATAAGGAATTCAACTTTTCCCAAAATATGAAAATCTATCTCATAATTTTTCATGGTTGTTGCAATAGTAGGATGCAATCTTCCTTATGGCTTTCAACAAGTACCATATTGAATACCATGTTTCCTGCAATGCTTCCATCTTGCATTCATCCAACAGATTATCAATATTTCCTATACATTATACTTTCATTGCAATATGTACCAAAACCTTACAAAGTGATCTTATAATTGTCTACACTTAACAATCCAATCACAACTATCAAACAATTTATTAAATAGAATGAATTATCATTCTCTGCATAGGAATTTTCAACGATTATACTTTCCTTTTCCTAGCAATTATTACTCTGTTTCCTGAACAAAATTTCTTGTAGTCAATGCTCATGTGACTACTTGACTTGCAACTTTCTTGTTGCAATGTCTAACATCTCCTAAAATGTTCTCAACTCCATCAATTAGTAATAGTTGTAACATTTCAGCTGTTAGTATAATTATTTTCATTAAATGACATATATGCATTCATTCACAAAACACATTCAACAAATTCATTTAAGTATAACAATTCTATCATGCATAAGTGCAACTCTACCACTTACTATACATGAGTTTGATTGTCAATGCATATCTATTCATTGCATCTTTCCATTGATTTTCATAATGCTCTATATCTAAGTCATGTATATCATCATTGGTAAATTGGAAATCTGGCCAATGCCTTGACACATTCTCCATACACTTCTTATTTTCTTCTAAATTATTTGGATGCCTTCCTTTTCGACCTGAACACTACACCAAGAATATAATTTTGTGGTGTTCATTAGTGTTAGAAAGAAGGTTGCAGTCCAAATATTATTTAGAAGTAGGAAGTTCATTGGATATTTGTGTGGTGCATATCATTTCCATAACCATACCTTTCCATAACCAACCATGTCATGGTCTCATACATGACTAGATTTTCTGGCATCCATTCCTATAACAGATTTGTACCGTTTTTTTTTGTTCTTGGTTATTAGCTCATAACCAATTAACATTGCATGTTGTTATGTAAGTGTATGCATTCAAAATATAAAAAGATTTTATAATTATTACAGGCCTCCAACCTTTACCACACCCAGTGGTATTTTATTCAAATCAATGCATTCAACTAATACAATAATATGATTTTATAAAGTAAAACTAGCTGAGGAAATTCTTACCTATATTCCCTTCATTAGTTATGCAATAAGAGTACATAAAACTCATACTTGCATAGCTTCCATTAAATGAATTTAATGATACCTGGATAGATGATAACAATAGAAGCTCCCATGATTCTATTATAAGACTTATAATCCACTCTTCATCTTTATGTTGCTTCCTTCTATATGTAGCAACATTAGTAGCAACACTTGCAAACATGCAAGAATTCTCTCTTTCTTGGTACAACATCCACCATTAGCATCTTTCATATTAATATATATTCAACAATAGAATAATCCTAGTATTATTATTTTATATATGTATATTAACAAATAATGGATAATTATCATGCTCCTAAATGCATTTGCATGTCAATTTCATGTACTATGTATGGTTGTCCAACAAGCCATAATATAATTGTTTCTACATTAATTACAACAACCTCTTTCTCCCTATATCACTTTTCTTTGTTGTTCCTATAAGTCTTCAATGCTTCCTAGATTCATGAATCTTCTTGTGTTCTTACAAAAGAAAACAATGTGCCTGATTGTTCTCTATCTTGAGTACTTTTTTGTAGATTTTCTATGAAAAAAAGAAAAACTTCACTGAAACCTTTCGTTAAACACTTGGTTGAAACACTTGACTTTGCATTTAATCTTAGTTATTAATGAACCAATTACACCACCTGCATTTAATGAACTAGAATCAAAATGAAACTGAAATGAAAGTACCAATCAACCAAGTATATCCTACTGTAAGCAGTTGACACAAGAAATTAGGTATAAGCCAGGGAAAATCCTCATGAACTGTGAGGCAACCCAAAGATAGAGAAAATATTTTAATTCAAGTACAAATAAAAATTATTCAAGTTGTACTTACCTCATCATATGACCAGAATTTTTCTTTAGAAACTGTATGAACTATTACTGCTCCCTTTCTGTCAATTTTGTACATTTTACAGACTTTCCAGACTAGCAATAAATGCACAGAAATCAGTCTAGAAATACATGCTTGTAATCTGAAATTTTACAACCTTCATTAATAATTGTATTAACCTCGGTTTGCATGTTATAAATCACTATACGGCCAAAAAATAATAAATGTGTCATCCAACTTTGTATACAATGGTACGACCCAGAAATTAAATGCTCATGGTGTACGAAATTCTCTCTTGGAAACCATGCTTGAAACACTGTTCTTGCTCTACCTTTCTCCAACTCATTAATTTCTCTCTCTCTCTTCAATTAATGACAATGTGACTTCAATAATAATGTTTTCTCGCTTTCCCTACATGTCTTTTTATATTTTTCCTCTTCCCAAAACCCTAAATAACTAATCTCAACTAACTCATCAATGGTTGAGATCAATCATATCTAAAGGCTCACATTAAATTCTCATTTAATAATACACTTTATTATTAAATTCTCACAAAAAAATTTTGGGACCCACAACTTAACTTTTCACTTAAGTCATTAAAAAAACATAAAGTCACTTTTATATTATAAAACACTTTAGGAAATTCAAAATTGTCCCCACCATGTAAAACATCACAAAATCATGATGTGACCTCCTGAGTTACATTTCTAACACCCCCTCTTAACGAGGGAGGTCCCAACACTATCATCTTGACCACTGTTAAGAACTCCCTCTCGCTCTGGAAGCTAATGTTGGAAGACAAATCGAAACTCTAGATCCTTCTCATTCTCTCTATGTTGGTTGAGTCTCATGTCAGTGCTTTCAAGGGAACCTTCATGTTGTCCTTAATCCAAGGTTTGATATTCTGCATGCACTCCCTCTACAACCCTTTCTTGAGCCAACTACTCATATTCAATTCCAGATGTTGACAGTCATCTAGAACTATTATACATAGTCATTCCTCAAACCAAGCACAATCTCTCTTTCTGATCACCGAGAAACAGTGATTCAATCGGTTGTACTCCTAAAGGATACAAGAACACATGTATCGACCTGAACACTTTCCCCCATCCCGAATCTTCCAGGGATGAAATAGAAATTAAATTCATTGGAAGCCTTGGGACAAACATAACTCCTTCTGAAGTGAATATCTCACCAAATTCAAGTTGGAACCTGATTGTTGCAACCCCTCTGACTGCTCGAGTAATGTCGGTCATAACATTTCAACAAGGTTCAATCTCATTGATACTCATAAAGTCACCCCACATACCAGTCATGTGTTTGGATGAACCACTATCAATGATCAAAGAATCTACAAACCTTTATGAGCTTCCCATGCTTGAATCAAGAGACACAAGACAAATTTATTTCTCAAATTATTTTGAGAATTCATCTACAACAATTGAAACTACTACACAACTTTCATCCTTCTTCTCCTTCTTTCGATCAGGACAATGGCTTGTAAAATGTCCAAGTTTGTTGCAAACATAGCAACGAATCTTAATCAAGTCTTTCTTCTTCTTGCCTATGATTTTTATAGCAAGTTGAGTTGCATTTTCATCAATATCAATATATGTCTTGGCTTTACCTTGAGACCCCTCCCAGATCTCCTCCTGGGTAAAGTCATCCCATATTCTACTCAAGTATGGCAACTTCTCTCTACCCACCACACATTTTACAAAAACGTCCCACTTGTTGGTAAACCCCTTAAGGGCTATCCTCACCATTTCTGAGTCAGAGATGACCTCACCTATAGAATCTAGCTCATATTTTACTTGAGCCAATTTGGTCAAGTAGGTAGCTACATTATCCTCCTTGGTCATTTTAACCTCATGCAGCTTGTCTTTCAGGGCCATCTTTCTATTCTCATTTTTAGCTTAAAACTGATTTTTCAAAGTGTCCCACATCACTTGGGTTGTTGGTTTCTTAGCCAAGTGTGGGATAAGATGGTATTTCATGTCATCCAACAATATTCTTTGTTCCTTAGCCTCCTTTATCTCATGAAGGTCTAGGTAAACTAGGTTATTTATGTGTACAAAAACAACTGTATTGACAAAATTCTAGATCTTATAACTGTTGTTATTCTAACTTTCCATTGAAGGTAATTAAATATGCCATCTAATATGTCCTCAAACATTATACAGAAATCCATTATTTCTTTAATTGTTCTTGTTGAGAATAAACCAATCAAAATCACAACAAAACAGTCCCTAACTCTCTCTTTCTCCTTCCAACTTCACTTACAGAACCCTAGGCTCTGATACCATGTAGATTTTCTATGAAAAAAAGAAAAACTTCACTGAAACCTTTCATCAAACACTTGGTTGAAACACTTGACTTTGTATTTAATCTGAGTTATTAATGAACCAATTACACCACATGCATTTAATGAACTGAAATCAAAATGAAACTCAAATGAAAGTACTAATCAACCAAGTAGATCCTACTGTAAGTAGTTGACACAAGAAATTAGGCATAAGCCAGGGAAAATCCTCATGAATTGTGAGGCAACCCAAAGATAGAGACAATATTTTATTTCAAGTACAAATTACAATCACTCAAGTTGTACTTATCTCATCATCTAACCAGCATTTGTCTTTAGAAACTGTCCGGATTGTTACTGCTCCCTTTCTGTCAATTCCGTACATTGTACAGACTGTTCATACCAGCAATAAATGCACAAAAATCAGTCTAGAAATACGTGCTTGCA
>JZKD02S1713083.1:43188-58744 GCA_000966675.3 Picea glauca
CATGCAAAGGAGATATAGGAGATATAGATAGGGAAGATATCTAGGCTCCAAGTAGAAGCTCAGATCTTCATTTCGATAAGAAATTATTATGAATATTAATGAAAATTTTCCAAAATTAGATGATAATATAAGAGTACTCATCATTATATCTCATTTCCCTCGGTTTGTATCTCCTTGTCGTTGTAATTTATCTCCTTTCAATTATGGGTCTCTATCTCCTTACCCTTGTGGGTCTTTATATCCTTTCCCTTGCACGTCTCTATCTTGGCCTTACCCTCAGTTTCCTACATAGTAGTGATCTTGGACTTTCCCTCGTGTGTACTATCTCATCCTTGCCCTTGTTTTCCTACACAGTATTGATCTCGATGTTTCCCTCACACATCTCTATCTCGGCCTTTCCCTCGGTTTCCTGCACAGTATTGATCTCGTCCTTTCCCTCGCACATCGTTGTCTTGGCATTGCCCTCCATTTCCTGCACAATATTGATCTCATTCTTTCCCTCGCACATCTCTATCTCATCCTTCCTCTTGGTTTCCTATCACAAAGGTCTCGATCAACACTAAAGGGATGTTTGTTTTTTGTTTTTTTTGTTTTATGGGAATGTGAATTGTTTTATATATATATATATATATATATAATGTTATGTTGTACGTGCACAAAAACATCCCAATTTTCCTATCTTAGCCTCTTTCCAAGACAAGAAATTGTGCCCCCCTCCAATTCTTCCCACTATGACCCTCGCACTCCCTCTCTCATGTAAACGAGTAATCCTGATTTTTCCTCACACTATCCTGCCTTATCATTTCTAGTTCTCCCTTAGATCACTTTGAGTTATCAATATACACTTCAGTGAGTCCCCTCTTGTTAATTCGATGCATAGCGTACCCACAAACACATCCTAGTTCCACCCTCGCATTAACACGCCATTCATTTCTTCACCTATACATAGGTCACCATCGTTCGAACTTGGATAACATGCCAGCACACTTCCGCCAAACCTCACTGAAACACATCCCTATCATCGGTGAAGTCCACATGATCAATATTGACACATCGGTGATGTTCACATGATCACCATCAGCACGTGCACGCCTTTTGCCAACTAACTCCCTTTCACTTTCGTCGATACACCGTATATCGACAACGTCCCTCCCTTTTGCTTTGTTACACTGCTTATCGATGAGGTTTGTTTCTTCCTCGTCGATGCAGTTCTTGTTGATAATATTCCCTTGTCTCATCCCTTATGCATATGCAAAATGATGTTGACCCCTCTTCATCACCAATTGCATCGACAACGATCTTCTCCCTCTCGCCAATGTTGACCAGGTCAGTGTATCCCACCTTCATTCTGAGGCCTATTTCATCATCCTCCTAATTCTGATCCTTCTTTTTTCTCTCATCGATTAGTCTCCTAAAAATTTATATTGACTAATATCTTGACACCTAATTATATCGTTGGTCATTGATTTCCTATCATGCCTAACCTATTTCATGACCACAGTCATAATCAAGTTGTTTGTATCGCCAACAGCTTTATCGTGCATACCATATTAGCTTATTCGCTTTGCATTTCTTGATTTTATGACTAGTTTGGATTTTGAAAGCACTATCTATATTAATATGTCTTGAACTTAGCACACGTTGGTCTTTCGTTGGCTCTGAAACATACTTCGAAAGAAATTCGATCCTTCCAACTCCTACACAATGTTAACCACTTTGAACTTCAGTTGGTTGTTTTGAAGGGTTTATAATTTTGTGATATTGATGCATCACTACAGCTTCAATGAATGATATAAGAGCTTATATATCACATATGGCATAGGACCTGACAAAATTTAATTTGGGTGAAGCATATGCGAACGCAAGACCCGAACTTTCATTAAAAACTGTCTTTGATCTCAATTTTTGGCCTTCATCAAAATGAATTTGTATTCCTAGAAACAGGCCAATAATATTATTTCCTCCATTTTGATTCCAACGCAAGTCACATAATCAAAATATGACGCTCAGAAGTTTCAAAACCATCACCAAGAATTTATTTCCCAAAGAGCCTCGTCAATTGTTACATCGATTAAATGTTTAAATGCCACAGTGAGTTGGCTCGCTACAAGTGACTCCCCATACTCTTCACAGTGAAAAAAGAGACACTCCAATTGGAAATCATCTAAGCCAGTTATGTGTCTTTGAATCCCCCTCTAGTGACATTAGCATAGGTCTATTTTCTTTGGTTCTCACCTAAGCACAAAATTGGCAAGGGTAAAATGTTTGTGTTTTGTGAGTCACTTTAAAGTTTAATGTCCTAAATTTAAATGATTTAAATTTAATTTAAATATAAATCATTTGAATTTAAAATACCATTAAATTAATTATAAAAGAGATAAATGCGTTATCAATAAAGGTTTTTTTTTTCCCACCTTCCCTTTCCATCAAAGGCATGTTGATTATTATATGCATAGGTTAATTTTTTTACGTCATGGTATGAATCTTTGATTATAGTTTTCTTTCTTTCATTGAGATTGGGTTAATGTGAAGTAAGGGAAGAAGGTATGGATGGTAAGAATAAAAAAAATATTTCAATCTCCTTTGAACCTGAACCTTAAGATGATTCATTTGGTTCCTATTAGCTAGGTGTAGGCACCGAGAGAACAACCCTCATCAAAACTAAAAAAAAATGTTTTAATAAATTACCCTCATCCTTGATGTATGTTGATACCTTCCACTTTGTAATCATTTTTTTTTATATCTCAACATGGACTCTTGATACACTAACAACTCAAGCAAGAACACCAGGTAGTGACTAACTCTTCTACCTCACTTCAGTCCAAAACACATACTCTATACACCACAATAAATTTACCTTTTGATGCCTCATCATAAGTTGTAAAGAAGGAAGAGAAGAGAGATAGGGAGAACCTATTGAAGCTTGATCAAGAAGCTAATCCTGAAAGAAACAAGGATCATACTTTTACTTCAACGTAGAATATTTTGAAAGAACAAGTCCATGACGAAGGATGCAATGAAGTGAAGTAGTGTGAGTTTACTTTCGTACAACCCAGAACATCAATAAACCAAAGCCTTAACAGGAAGCACTGGCGCAGAACTAATGCACACACTCATATGATTTTTTTAGAGTGAACAATGTTTCTGACAAACATGAAATAATGGGAATGTCCTCAATCCACTTGGAGGAGATAAAATGAAATTCTTTGCTACCAATCGGAATAGTTAAGACAAAATATGTCAATGGATGTCGGTAGCGTTGAGAAAAAATTATTGAAACATACACTTTACACTGAGAGGGGTGGTGAATCAGTGTCTGAAACTTTGACTTATTTTCACACTTTCATAGATGAAAATGAATTATATGCAGATCAATTAATTATTCATAAACATGTATAACACGAACTATATGAAGTAGATAAAATATTTTTCTTTATTTATTTAACTTGAATGAATACAAATAAAATCAATCTTTTAGTATCTTCAACTTCAACTGAAATGTGAGAGATCTAACTCTCTGATACAAGACCTATCTTGTAGTTCTCAGATCCAACTGAGAAATGAGGAATCCAACCCTCATAACAAGACCCAGCTTGTTGATTGCAAATCCAACTGAGATTTGAGGAATCTAACCCTCATAACAAGACTCAGCATGTAAACAAGAACCAATCTGATAGAATGAAATTCCATTCAATCCATATATATATATATATATATATATATGACACCCTAGATTCACCACCACTTATGGTTTATATAGTATTTCAATAGGTATAGGATTGAACCATTGTGTCTTTTTTACATGAACCATTGCACCTCTTCATTTAATTAATTATAAGACTAATATTGATTCGAATTTTTTCTTCATGAGTTGATAAAAGATATGGGTCGACTCATTATATCGTTCTCATGCTTCTTTTTCTTCCTCAGTTCACCAACAGATCATATTTGAGCTTTTAACAACTCTCTGTATTGTTATGGTGTTAATCTATGTCGAATTACTCTATAGGCCTTAAGTTATTTACATAAATGAATTTTGTATGAGGCACTTCCTTCAACCCAATGTTCAAATGACCATGGACTCAAAACGAAGGGATTATTCATTTAAGCATTGCTCCTAGAACCTCTTCTTTCATCCTTATTCCTCTATCATGAGACCAGAACCCATGACCAAACACAAGTCCTAACAGGCACTAATTTGACGATTTAAACATTATCCTCGGGAATAAAAAAAATCGACGATCAAGACTTAATATTTGGTTAAGTGGATGGTTCTCGTTCACTCTGGGACTTCGGTGATTTGTGACTCTAGACTTTGCAGTCTTCCAATTCTCCCAGAGTAAATCTATCTGAAGTGTGTATATGCACTCCTTGTTTATTCTTCATATGCCTTTAGGCTAAGAACCAAAGGATTTAACTCATATTTGTCATATATTTTTTGAACTTGGCCCCTCGAGTTGCCTAATAACCTTCACATGACCTGTATCTAGGACTGTAGACTTAGGAAAAGGGAGTTCCCTCTTTCTGGGTATTCATCTATTTGTGACTCTGGGACTTCAGGTTACTCAAACTATGAAGTAGTTCAATCCCTCTGGAGTGTTTAGCTACTGAATAGGTCATAGAGTATTTATGATCACTTACCATCGGTTTTACCCTATCCTTCCACTGTACTCGACCGGACGATCAAGAGATATTCTGGTGGATCTTAGATCAATGACTAACATTAATTTTACGACTTCAACCTTCGACACTTCGGACAAGTTTGCTGGTAGTAGAAGCGAGATACCCCCAAAGGCTATAATTCTAGAGTGACATGGCTTGCTAACGTCACTATTGATGTGGCACTGGCTGAGTGGTTTCCATGTGTCACCTAGATTCATGACTTTTGTATACCTAAAGTTCCAACTAGACCTTGACACTTGTCACCATCTGATTGGACCATGTGTCATCTTTGTTTTATGCCACATGTCTCCCTCCTAGATCATGGATTTTCACTTAGTGGCTTCGGTACTTCATGGATCCAATAGTTTTACACTTTATATCAACCTTCGATCATCGTCGAAGTGTCGAAAATGTTTTTCCATCGTTTGATCTTTCCTTGTATTGATCTAACGGCCTTTGTTTACTCCAGGACTTCGTGCCTTTGGCCCTGCTTGTCCTATCCTTCCACTAATTCATCCAATGGTCGAGAATGGTCTCAAAATGGATCAATAGTTAGCATTACTTCCAGACTTTAGGATTTCAAATCTTACCCTATCCTTCCAATTTATTTCGATCAACAGTCGGCAAGATTTCCCAGCTCTTCCTTTGATCCGACGGTCGATGGGAGTTCGTGACTTAGAGGCTTTCACCTTTGGGTATTCCTACATGATTCAAACTTCTTTTTGTCGGAGTGGTCAGCACCGAAGTTTACCACCATTGGACCCACCTATCCTCATCCAACAGTCACCATGCATTGCCCAAATCTAATGGCCCTCATTCACTTCGAGACTTCGGGGCTCCAACCTTCGGGAATTCTTGGTTTTTCTAAACTTCTTATCGCTAGAGTGGTCAGCGGTAAAACTAACTACCTTATTTCCATTAGTATGATCTAACGGTTCAATATTTCCATTCCAGATCAGTATTCAACATTTAATTCTAAATTAAATCTTGAAATAATGGTTGAGAACTCATCTAAAGCCCCTTCTTGATCGATGGTTGGCATTTACTTCATGACTTTGGGATTTTGTGGATTCTTCCTTGTCTTCAGTAATCACAGAAGTGGCAAAGTGGTGAATTGGAGAAGTGTCAAAACTTATGCTATCCTTCCACTTGGTTTCGATCAATGGTTGAGATTTCGATTGACTATAACAGAGTTTCCTCACAGTTCTAAGGGTGTTCAGTGCTCTTCTTTCTGATCTGTTCATCGTTATTTCTCTTGAGATTTTAATAACTTTCTGTGAATTATTTTATGAATTGATATTTATTCAGTAACCCTCCTAAGCTCTTAATTTTTTGTTCTTTGTTAGTCCTTCTATACGTGGATTCTCTGCATGCTATTTTTCCTGAGCTTTAGGAACACACGATCATTGTTTATCCTATCGTGATCAACAGTGATCATGAATTGATTATGCCCCAAGGTGATCTTACTTTTTCTCTGATTATTGTATATGTTAGACTCATGTTTCCATAAATGATAACACACAACCAATAATTCCAACAAAAGTATGTCAATGGACATTGGAAAATTTGATACAAATTATGTCGATAGACGTCGGCAGAGTTAAGACAAATTATGTCGATGACAATCGACATAGTTAAGACAAAGTATGACACTAACAATCGGCAAAGTTGAGACAAAGTATGTCGATGGAAGTCGACAAAGTTGAGACAAATTATGTCGATGACATCGGTGAAAATAGAATGAAGTGTAGAGGTATATACCGATGAGGTTAATGGAAACACCTCCTTTCCACATCGACAAGATTGAGAGGAAGTATTATGAAGTCATCAGAAGAAATGGGATAAATTACTCTGGTACACCCAGAGGAGATAAAAGCATATATTCAAACACACTACCAGATACCATGAGAACATGTAGGCCAGTGGTAGAACAGAGACAAAGATAAAATCGAGCCCAGTATACTCGGGAGTGGGGAGAATAACTTGTTCATTACGCGGGTAAACTCAAATTTTTATGAGTCAAAGTTTTACACGTCATTTGTAGAAGGTGAAGAAGAGGGATGGGGGAAATCAACAAACCCCCATTTTTTAAATCTCGAATTTGGAGTATGGTGGGGATGGGACATGGCATGCCACACTCTTCCCCCTTATACATATCTTAAAATTCATAAGAGCTCATACATAACCTTTTTTGAAACCATACACACGTTTTGTATGGTTGAGTAAGAATAAGTGAGTTGAAATGGAAGGGTGGAGAACAACCCCCATTTATAAAAAATAAAAAAAAAATTGATCATTTTAAAAGATTCCCCCCTTAAAAACATTTTTTGACTTAAACCATATTTTTAAATCAAATTCTTTCCCCACTTATGTAAAACCAAAATTGAACCAAGCACTATCACTTGAAACTAAGCTTTCATGAAACTATTGTGTAATGATCTTATCTAAACCAGTGCACCCATGAGAATTATATGGAGACAAAGTCTAGGATCAGGTATTACAAAACCCACTTCCCAGGAGAGCTTAAAAGAATGTGTGTCGACACAATCACTTGGAGAAGTTATCAAGATAGGTGTTGGACCATACTCGACAAAGTTCATAACTTGGCCTCTGGTTCAATCGGGACATTTCCCAAGAAGTCTTTTGATTTACATCGAAGGAGTTCCCACTAACTCCTCCGATGAAAATAGAAGGAGTTCCCATTAAATCCTCTAATGCAAATCATAGGAGTTATTACTAACTCCTCTGAAAAGGGACATGACCCTCATGATACCATTGTTCATATTTTATCCATAACTTTTGACTCAGGTGTCCATTTCACATGTTATGTATACAATTGGAAAGGTATTTCTGATATATATAACTTCCACTTTATACAATTTAAGAAATTCCTAACCAATTGTCTTAATTTTTCAAAATTAATATCTAGTACCTTGTCGGCATCCCCAGAGAACGTAGCACCTCAATCATGAGCAGATGAACCGGGAAACAAATGCAAGAAAGTTTACATGATATTTCAATTAATTAATACCTCAGTTATTTGCATTCAAATGATTATTATTTATAGTTTATTTGGAGTTACTCTCATATATTGAATGTTGAATGGTGCCAGGTACCCAACAGAGGAGGTTTGTACTCAGATTCTTTGCAATGCGATCTATAGCAAAGGATGACAAAGCAGAAATAACAACATCTGCCACACTTATAGAGAAGTTACAAGGAAAATATAATGCAAATGGATGAAGAGGAGATCTGAACCCCAAGATGATCGACTGTTAAACTTGGATAATGAAGATGTTCCCATGTCCATACCAATCTTCATGGAGCGCGGGGTACATATGGCCGAAATCCATTATGGCCCACCAATGCTAGAGGAAAAATTCAAAGTGTAATTGTTTTCTTCTCCCTCTCATAATTACAAAGAGAATAAAGACAAAAGTTGGGAAGGAGAAAGATCACGAGGGAAGGTGGAAGGCCAAAGGTCACATTGAACCTCAACAAATACTAGAATTAAACCCAAATAAAGGGATTTTTTTTTCTCTTCAAACATTGTACATTTCTGAACTATTTTGGGAATAAAGTGTCAAATAAAATTGAAGATACACTCCTCGGAGCTTGTATGTATTACTACTGAAACTTTTAATATTTAGAAGCCCTCAGTGCCAGCTTTTGATAGAGAGGAAAACTCGCATGTGGCTATTTTACGATGAACTATTTCAAGTGGAATGTATGTTCTTCACATGGGTTGTAAGAACACATTTTATAATAGACTATTCTGATGCAATCTATGTTTCTCTTGCAATCTTGTTATTCTTTCTTATGTTATTTTCCCTGAAGACATGATTTGTTGATGTATGCATAGATATGATCTATACATTTTTGGTTATGTATTTGCATGCATGTGTTTCTAACTTTGCACCTTCATGACAACTATCTGATTGGGGTTTTAAGAAAGGTTTAGTCTCATTACAACTCATTTGGTTACGATACTTTTATCCTAGATGGGATAGGATAGATTAGAAGTATATTATATTAATTCATTTACATAGTATTCATATACATATTCTATTTTCATAACCATCCATCGTTCACCCTCGTCGGTGGATCGGGACGCAACCAGTAAAACCAAACCAACAATATTTTATGGGCCAGAATTTGGATGGGTTCCCTATTCCAAATTTTGAGAGGTATAATTGGCACTTCTTACCAGGGGTAACCCTTGTCATTGACAAAGGGCGTTTTAGACCCGTCAACAGAATTGGTGCTAGAAGGAGGGTACCCATGGTGATTTTAGACCCGTCAAATTTTAACCAACCCATGAATCCTCTCTGTACATATGTATGGGATGACCCTTTGAGCCTTCTGAGACCCACTGAGGCCATTTCACTCAAGACAATCAATCTCTTGTCAAACCTTGAATTCAATGGTGAAGGGCATGTCTTTGTATTCATGCATCTCAATAAGTTTGAAATCACCCGACAAAATTTGAAGATTGTTCAGGACAATGAAACATTTCATCTATTCATCCTCACATTCGAAGGGAGAATTAAAGCTTGGTTTAGGACATTTCCAGGAAAATCGGTCCATAGTTGGAAATAATTTATGGAAATATTTATTGTTGCTCATGAAAAATATTTTTATGATGAAATTGCAGAAATACGTAGACTCGAAAAAAAATATATGGATAATTTCTTCCTAAGATTTATTCATATTTGTCATAGATTTTCTGAAAATGATAAACCCTCAAACCAACTAATCTTGAATCGGTTTTCCTATCTTGTCTTCGACCCTGAAAGGTGTGACCTGGATGATCAAATAATCTCTAATTCACAAGATTCAGGATTGATCATGAAAGATAGGGGGTACATGATCTCGAACTAGAATTGTGATGTAGGTATGGGGGAATCCTTTTCATAAATATTAGACCCCTTAGCCTCAGAGTGTGAACCATTTACCATCTCCCCTTCATAAAATCATGAATCTACTTTGGTCTATGATGAATCCCTCTTTGAATAAATCATATCATCCTCAGAATATAAAGATTTGCATTCCCTTTATGAAAATATGTTTGATGGTAGTCACTCGTGTGAGAAGCCATCTATTTATCATGTAGCACAATCTTCACATTTCTTTGTTAGTGATAAAACATTGAATGACAAGACAAAACAAGAAGAGTGTCCATCCCTAATCGATCAATCATTTATTCTTAATGGCAGTCCATCCATGACACATAATGTTATCAATCATTCATAATATGGATCTCCAGAACATGTTGAATCACGATTTTATCTTGACTACCCCATTTTTTATTACTACTCTATTGTTTTGAAATTGAATGTTAATGTTGACCTATCATTCACCAGTCCTACACAATCTGAAATTTCTGACATTGATGCACAGATGTTAACAACAAAAAATATAAAGTGTGTATATCATAACGATTTCTTGGATCTCCATGAAGAAATTATATCAAATGAACAACACATCACCATGCAAGGCACAAGAAATATTGTGTTGATCCAAGAACCTTTGTCATCTCAATTTGATCTAGAATTACCTGTTAATCCTTAGGGTAAAATTCATCAATAATCCCTGGATGTTATTTCAATGCTCTAGCACTCCTCGCATGATTTCGTTGATTTCATAGGAGAGGCTTTGGAGTTATATTTCACTCAAATTTTCCCTGGAACAATCCACCATCACCTCTCCTCTCAGCATGCATAGTATGTAAAATATGGACCCAGGGATATTTGCATCGATAATGAAGCACTCCAATTCCAGCTGATAATTACGTCAATATCCCATTTCCTTATTTCAATCCTTGAGATGAATGATTCCATCCACTTTTAAATTCTCTCACAAGGTACAGTGCACAAAAAAATCATTTTTGAATCTCATCAGGTGATTCACTCACTTTCTATTTCATTCCAACAATCATATAGTGATCATTGTAAATTTTATGACATATTGGAATCTTGATTGGAGGAATCCTACACATCTACATTTCCCATGAACAATAGTGTTGTCAAATTCAACCTGTTGGGTGGAGACTTACTTGAATCAATTCTTCATATCTTTCATCTCTCGTTGCTTCACTCCCTGCAATTGGCCTTCGATGAACATGTGGTTCCAGGTTTGGAGTTACTCGATTGGTTGCACTGGCATTATGCTTTCATCTGGCCTTCTTTCAGCCAGTGTAGGGTAGGTTAGGAATATTTATTTTACTTCCTTCTTCCTTCATAGCTTAGATGTTTTCTTTTTTTTTCATTTGCATAGTGTAGATTTTGATTTGTCTTGGTTTCTTCAGTAAATACCATTAGCTATAGTTAGTTTAGTTTGCAACTCGTGATGATTTTCTTTAGTTTAAGTTCTTTTTTCAACAAAATCTTTTTCCTTTCCATATAATGCATTTCATTTTTCGTCATTTGATTAAAATCTTGGCCTAAATTTTGTTATCATGAGGAGACCTTGTGCAAGATTCGCTATGAGGTCCTACTAGAAGAGTCATGTTTCTCTTCAACGACACCCACTCTAACATGAAAAATTGAATATTTTATTACAATGAGTTGTTGAAACAAAATATGTTGAAAAACACTTTACATCTTAGGGTAATGCAGCTAAGTTCCTTAAAAAAAAAATCATACCATTTGTCCATGTGTCATGGAATTTAAGGTTTCTTTTGAAGTTTAAAGGTGTCTTGATCATTCAACATGTTGTAGATTTTATTTTCATCCAGGAAAGGCACTACGATTCAATAATCTTAGCAACAAGAACTGGTAACACTGATGGTTTGATTTCAAACATCCACACAGGTATGGTCCCATCTGTTTTCAAGAAGAATTATATTTGATTTGGTGTCCCATACCATCCAGAGTACAAACTTTAGGCATGGTTTTGAAATCTCTACAGATGTTTGTCTGGAAGGAGTTTTCTTATTTGACATTGTGTTTAGTTGAATTTTCTAACAGGTCGGATAATGATGCTCAAAATTGGATAGTAAAATGATTCAGATCATTGGTCACTGGCTTTTATTGATGATATTTTTTTTTTTCACTTGTTTGCATATTCCTCTTGTGGAAGGTTGTTCTCTCTTGAAGAAAAATATATAACTTGAGGAAGACGAATGAAACAATCATGAGACATGTTTCCTAGTGCAAGTGCATAGTTGGCATCATACACCCGTTTTGAACTATGATCAACTAAATATATCATGTTGTAGCATAAGTTTTGGAGATGGAAAAAATTAAGAGGAAGTGAAGATCCCATAATACCAAAGAAAACAATTTTTATGGACAACGAAGTGGAGTCCCAGCCAACCCTTTCCCACTGAAGCACAAGGCTACACAATGGAACTAGAAGCCTTCAGAAAATAATGATGAAAGGTGTATTTCTTAGCTAGTGCTAGAATTGAAACCCATATGAATGAAGTAATACGTGTATAAGATTTCACATAGATTAGTTTTTTTAGGAGGATGCAAACTTCTAGCTAGTCGGAATGCATGAATATCCTTGAAGTTGTTGGAAACACTCAATATATGATTTCTTTATCAATCCACTTTCTTTCCTAATTGCATATTGTTGATCATCGTTCATCTAAAAGTTTTAATTTATCAGTTACAACAAGGTTTTATGATGAGTTCACCTCCTAATCCAACACTTCTATTCTCGTTTTTTCATCATCCTGTTTTCCCTTCAAAACAATTCATTTCTTAAATTCTATTTTTCCTATGATCTCTAATTATATTTAATGGCATATAGTCATCTCACCTTCATATGTATTTTATAGGCATCTCCTTCCCACTTGAGAAGGTATGAATAATCTTGCATCTCTTGCCTAGATCATGAGCTGAATTAGGGGTCTATGTTTGAACATGAATCAGAACTATCCAGGGATTTTGTGACAGTAGCTAAACCACGACTAATCATAGTGGTTAATCAACAATCATCCTTGCATTTTTTTTGGCGAGTAGATCATATGTAACAAAGGAACCATCCACACACTACGTATCTTCTCATATGAAAGGTGAAGTGTCAAAGTATAAAGGCTGAAAACCAAAAGAGATATCTCTATGTGTCCAGGTGTAGAAAATATAGAAATAAATCTCAATAGTTGGAATTCATCCCCTGTCAGAATAAAAGGCCACTTCTTTCCCCATATGCCAAATTCTAAGCATGCACTAAATAATCCAGGAATGAATGGAAAGGAAAGTTTGATCAGACTAGGGGACATGCATATATCTCCACCGGGGATATGGACGCTCACTGGAAGTGGAGAAAGGTTTGTGACGTCATGGTGACTCCATTGGGTCTATGGACACTCATGGGAAGTGGAGCGACACTTGTGAGATATCTATATACATACATGGTGAAAAATCCTTATTTATCCCAAATATATTTCAGCCTCATGACAAAGATACCAACCCATATCGTCAACTCTTTTTAAGGAAATAAATCTCACCATCATTCATCCTCCATCTACAAAAGACAAGCTCTACTAGACGATATGCAATCATTGCTAGTGATCCCACCATGATCGAATATTTCAGGTAATTGTTACATATTATTTATGGAATTTCTTATCTTAAAAGTAAGTTATCACCCTCTACATTTTATGCTTGTTAGTTAGGAAAGACTAGCAGATATTGTGACTTCGCCTAGTGTATTTCCATTTGTTGCGCGTAAACAACAACATCCCAATTTTCTTGTCTTAGTGTCTCTCCAAGACAAGAAATTAGGCCCCCCTCCAATTATTCCTACTATGACCCTCGCACTCTCTCTCTCGTGTAAACGACTAATCTCGAGTTTTCCTCACACTATCTCACCTTATCATTTATGGTTCTCCCTTAGATCACTTTGACCTGTCGATCTACACTTTAGTGAGTCCCCTCTTGTTACATAGATTCATAGAGTATCGGCGAACACATCGTAATTCCACCCTCGCATTGGTGCACCATTTATTTCTTCGCCTATGCACAAGTCACCATCCTTCGAACTTGGCTTACGCATCAGTGCGCTTCAACCAAACATCACTGACACACATCCCTATCATTGGCAAAGTTTGTGTGATCAACGCCAACACATCGGTGATTTTCACATGATCACCATTTCCACACACACTCCTTTTATCACCAGCTAAATCCCTTTCACTTTCATCGATACACTGCATATCGTCAGCATCCCTCCCTTTCGCTTTGTTACACTTCTTATTGCCAAGGTTTGTTTCTTCCTTATCGATGCACTACTTGTTGATCATCCTTCTTTGTCTCATCCTTGATGCATCATTAGAATGATTTTGACCCCTCACCATCACCAAGCACATTTAGGACGATATTCTCCCTCTCACCAACACTAACCAGGTCAACGTGGCCCACATTCGTTCTGAGGCCTATTTCATCCTCCTCCCAACTCAGATCCTTCTTGTTGCACTCATCAATCAATCTCCTAAAAAAAGTTGGTGACTAATATATTAACGCCTAATTATATCATTGGTCATTGATTTCCTATTACACTTAACCTATTGCATGACCACAGTTGTAATCGAGTTGTTCCTATCGCCAACATCTTTATCCCACATACCATATTAGCTTTTTCTCTTTGTGTTTCTTGATTTTATGACTAATTTGGATTTTGAAAGCACCATATAGAGTCATATGGGTTAACCATGACACCTTTTTTTCTTTCGCTGGCTCTGAAACATACTTCGAAATAAATTTGATCCTCCCGGCTCCTACACAATGCTAAGCGCTCTGAACGTCAGTTGTCTATTTTGGTGGGTTTATAATTTTGTGATACTAATGCATCACTATAGCTTCAATGAAATATATAAGATCATATATGTCACATATGTCATAGGAACTAATGAAATTTAATTTGGGTGAAGCATCAGCGAACATGGGACCTGGACTTTCATTAAAAAAATCCTTTGAGCTCAATTTTTGGCGTTTGTCAAAATGAATTTTTCTTTCCAAAAATAGGATAATCAGGTAATTTCCGCCATTTCAATTCCAACTCAACTCATGGAATCTAAATTTGATGACTGGAAGTGTCAAAACCATCACAAGGAAGTTCTTTCCAAAATAGCCTCGTTAGTCGTTACACTGATGAAATGTTTAAATGTCACAGTCAGTTGGTTCGCTGGAAGTGCCTCCTCATACTCTTCATGGTGAAAAAAGTGACACTTCAATTGGACTCCGTTTGAGAAAGTTATGTGTATTTGAATCCCCCTCTAGTGACATTAGCATAGGTATGTTTTCTTAGGTTCTCACCTCGATGCAAAATTGATAGGGGTAAAATGTTTGTGTTTTTTGTGTCACTTTAAAGCTTAATTTCCTAGATTTGAATGATTTAAATTTAATTTAAATATAAATCATTTGAATTTAAAATACCATTAAACTAATTATAAAAGATACAAATGTGTTATCAATAAAGAGTTTTTTTTTCCCACCTTCCCTTTCCATCAAAGGAATGTTGATTATTATATGCATAGGGTAAAACTTGTTATGGCATGGTATGAAGCTTTGTTTTTAGTTTTATTTCCTTCATCGATATTGGGTTAATGTAAAGTAAGTGAATAAGGTATGGATGGTAAGAATAAAAAAAATATTTCAATCGCCTTTGAAATTGAATCTTAATATGAGACATGTGTTGCTCATTAGTTGGGCATAGGCACCGAGACAACAACCTTCATCAAAACTAAAAAATATATATATATAAATTACCCTCATCCTTGATGTTTGTTGATACCTTCCACTTTGTAATCGATTTTTTTTTATATCTTAGCGTGGACTCTTGATAGACTAACAACTCAAGCAATAACACCAAGTAGTGACTAACTCTTCTACCTCACTAATAACTCGGCGTTGGACCAGACTTGATGAAGTTCATAACTTGGCTT
>JZKD02S1713083.1:76170-97305 GCA_000966675.3 Picea glauca
CTTGTAAATGGTGTTCTCTTCTATGCTTTGTTTATCCTGATATACTTATAGGTTTTGATAGCTTTAGAATTCACAATCTGTTATGTTTTTGGGATAATTCTTTTATAAATATCGTTCATATTTGATGCTTCAGATATTAAACAGAGTGATCATTTATTCAACTCAAATGACAAGATTTCTCTTTAATTTTTAGTTGAATGATTAAATGTAACGTTGTTACAAACAGATTTATCTTAATGTAATTGCTTGCAATCATAAGATCACAACACATATTCATATCATTCATTTTGTTATTAAAAATCAACTGCCAACACATTGTTCTGCATTTATTCAGAACAGTTTTTTAAGGTTCATTGCAGGTTTCCCTCTTGGACAAGGTGGTTTGATGTTCTCTAATCGTGCAGATGTTTGGATACATATCGTTAACTCACTAACAGGTTATCTTATTCATGTTTTTTTGTCGTTTACTCATCACTGAAACTCGAATATATGGTTTGGCTTTTGACTATCCACATGTTTTTGTTTCATAGTATTTTTTTCTTATTAGTTTAGATTTATAAAGAAAAAAACAAAAAATTATTTTATGTGCTTTCTTTATCTGCTTCTTCAAAGCAGTCATTTTTCACATTGAGTTTTGTGAGTTTAGATTAAAACTTGCAACGTGTATATCATGTACATAAATAAGATAAGTAAATATGTTGTTTAAATATATCTACAATAGTTACATTATACGTATGTACATATATATATAAGTGGTTAGTTAATAGTTAGTTCTTTTATTTCTTTTTTTGTTTCTTTTAGGACTTTTAGATTGGCTAACGGAGCCATTAAACCCATCGAAACGAGTCACACAAAACAACTTGGGTTATTTAGACAACCCCAGACCGGACTCGTTCTTCCAATTAACGGACGACCATTTTTCGCCCGTCAAAATATGGTTACAAAGATTGTGTTCAGGTATTGGGTTGGTACAACAAGCAGTGAGATTAGATTGTGACAGTCAGAGTGCAGTGTTCCTGGCAAAGAACCCAGCTTATCATTTGAAGACAAAGCATATTGATGTTCAATATCACTTTGTCAGAGACATGGTTGAGGAAAAGAAGGTGTTGTTGGAAAAGGTTGACACTTTGAAGAATGTTGCAGATTCATTAACAAAGNAATATCGTCCATATTTGATGCTTCAGATATTAAACAGAGTGATCATTTATTCAGCTCAAATGACAAGATTTCTCTTTAATTTTTAGTTGAATGATTAAATGCAACGTTGTTACAAACAGATTTATCTTAATGTAATTGCTTGCAATCATAAGATCACAACACATATTCATATCATTCATTCTGTTATTAAAAATCAACTGCCAACACATTGTTCTGCATTTATTCAGAACAGTTTTTTAAGGTTCATTGCAGGTTTCCCTCTTGGACAAGGTGGTTTGATGTTCTCTAATCGTGCAGATGTTTGGATACATATCGTTAACTCACTAACAGGTTATCTTATTCATGTTTTTTTGTCGTTTACTCATCACTGAAACTCGAATATATGGTTTGGCTTTTGACTATCCACATGTTTTTGTTTCATAGTATTTTTTTCTTATTAGTTTAGATTTATAAAGAAAAAACGAAAAATTATTTTATGTGCTTTCTTTATCTGCTTCTTCAAAGCAGTCATTTTTCACATTGAGTTTCGTGAGTTTAGATTAAAACTTGCAACGTGTATATCATGTACATAAATAAGATAAGTAAATATGTTGTTTAAATATATCTACAATAGTTACATTATACGTATGTACACATATATATATATATAAGTGGTTAGTTAATAGTTAGTTCTTTTATTTCTTTTTTTGTTTCTTTTAGGACTTTTAGATTGGCTAACGGAGCCATTAAACCCGTCGAAACGAGTCACACAAAACAGCTTGGGTTATTTAGACAACCCCGGACCGGACTCATTCTTCCAATTAACGGACGACCATTTTCGCCCGTCAAAATATGGTTACAAAGATTGTGTTCAGGTATTGGGTTGGTACAACAAGCAGTGAGATTAGATTGTGACAGTCAGAGTGCAGTGTTCCTGGCAAAGAACCCAACTTATCATTTGAAGACAAAGCATATTGATGTTCAGTATCACTTTGTCAGAGACATGGTTGAGGAAAAGAAGGTGTTGTTGGAAAAGGTTGACACTTTGAAGAATGTTGCAGATTCATTAACAAAGTGATACCTTGGATTGAGGAAAAGAAGGTGTTGCCTTGGATTGTTGACTATATAATCCCCTGGACCCCTAGATGCAAAGAAAACAACAAGTGGGAGAATGTTGGGTATGTGTTATATTATTTGCACGTGTGTGTGGGGGCGCGTCAGATATGACAACTGTGTTTGATGATCCCTCTGGTAGTGTTCTTTGTGTCATGTGCTCCGAGCGCTTTCCTAGGGGGGGGGCAGGTATGCCCCCCCTGGTTACGCGTAGTGTTCGGGGCAGCGCCCCGACTTTTTTTTGGGCGGTTTTTGCTATTTTTAGCGGTTTTGTAAATTAATCCCGGATTAAGGGATTAGTGTTTTGGTATCTACGAAATACCTAAAAACATTGTATATATATTGTATGGTGAATGGTGAAATTCGATATAATGAATATAAGAAAGGTTTTCCGGGTTGAGGGTTTCCGGTATAAAATCTTTGTGTACTCTGTGTATGAGACATTGATTAAATTATGTTTTGCTTAAGAATCTATATTCATTGCTTTACTTCACAGGTTTAAAACTTACAACAAGGAGTTCCTTAACAGTGCACTCTATCACGAATTGATCTACACCTCATCGCCAACTGATCTACACCTTCGGAAAAAATCTAAAACTTTTATTACTTGATATTTTATTTATTTATTATTATTTTTTAATTATTTACACTAAGAAAATAATTAAATTGGAAAAATAAACCCTAAACAAAAATATAAGGAAAAAAACAATTTTTTTTAGAAATAAAGAAAACAAAATTGTCTAAAATCTTTAAAAAATAAAGTTAAAAAAAAACTTGAAAAAAAAATCTAAATCACCATTTTATGATAAAAAAATTTTTAATTAAAAATGAGTAAATATAAATTTATTTTTGAAAATAAAAAATAAAAAACACAATTATTTTTATAATTAAAAAAATAATAATAATAAATAAATAAAAATTAAAAAAAAAATACATTAAAAACATAGAAATAACACTAAATATAAATATAGATGTTTTAAAAAATANAAAATTACACTTAAAATTCTAAATTTAAAACACAAAAATTAAAAAAATAAAATAAAAAACACAATTATTTTTATAATTAAAAAAATAATAATAATAAATAAATAAAAATTAAAAAAAAAATTACATTAAAAACATAGAAATAACACTAAATATAAATATAGATGTTTTAAAAAATATTTAAAAATTAAAAAAATTAAACAAAAACAAAATACCAATAATTTAAAAAAAAATCAACCTAACTAATTAAAATTATAATGTAAACCTTAAAAAAAATAAACTAATAAATACATATATATGATTAAATTTTAAATTTAAATTTAAAAAAAAAACTTTATAATTTAAATTATTACAAATTAAAAAAAAAAAAAAAAAAAGGATGCGCATCCTTTTCCTTTTTTTAATAGTTTAAATTATAATATTTTTTTTTTTCGTTTTTTTTTGATATCTTCCTCTATAGTGCTTTTTTATATCGTGCTTTGTAGTGTTATCTTTCTCTGTAGAGCGTTTTTATATCGTGCATTGCATTCCGTGGCAAAGGGGGAGTGGGGTGATGCCCTCCCCATCCATTTCCATTTTTTTTTTTTTATTTGTAATAGTTTAAATTATAAGATTTTTTTTTTAATTTAATTTCTTTTTAAGATTTACATTATATATAATTATTTAGGTTAAAAAATAATAATTTAAATTTAATTTTTTTAATTTTTGGATTATTAATTCAGTTTTTTTCATTTTTTTTTAAATTTATTGTTATTTTGTTTCATTCTTGTTTAACTTTTTAATTTATTTTTTTTAATTAAATTTTTATTATATTTTGGTAAAAAAAAATTAAATATTTATATTTAATCCTTATATTTTAAATATTTTTTTAAAACATGTGTTTTAGTTTTGTTTTTTTTTTATGATTTTTGATGTAATATTTTTTAAGATTTAGATTGTATTTTTAATTAATGAGGTTAAAAAAAATAATAATAATTTAAATTTAAATTTTTTTAATATTTAGATTGATGACTTTTCCAAATGTATTTGAGTTTACTTTTTATAACTTAAGAGTGAAGTTTTTGACAAGTTTTGGGTCTACAGGACCTTTGTAGAAAAGCAATTTGGACATCAAATTCAAAGGTTAAGCACAAATAATGGAGGCGAATATGAACAATAATTTTATAAGTTAATGCACTACATAGGGCATCCAAATGCAACACATTGTTCCATATACACCACAACAAAATGGTGTTGCTAAGAGAAAGAATCGCACATTAAAATAAATGGCTAATTGTATGATCCAATCTAAGGATTAAGTCTAAAGTATTGGGCAGAAGCCATCAACTGTGAAAATTACATAGTAAATCACACTCTCACTAAGGCTCTTAAAAATATAACACCAGAAGAAGCTTGGACTAAAATTAAACCAGATGTAAGTCACTTCTGTGTATTTGGAAGTATAGCATGGGCTCACATTCCTTATGAAAAAAGGAAAGAATTGCAGCCTAAAAGTGAGAAGTGTATATTTGTTGGTTATTTTGAAGATGTCAAAGGTTACAGACTTCTTCAACCACATTGTAATGAAATTATTATTAGAAAAGATGTTAAATTATATGAAAATATCTTGGCCTGCAAGCCTAATTCGGAAATTGTTCCTTCTTCAACCTGTGAGTCATCTTCGACATTTGTGCCTTCTTCTATTTTATTATGGTTTCTTCTTCAGATGATGATAGTGAGGATGAAAATCCACCTCCGCCTACTCACCTTCCTCCAGATGATTCCATTGAACTTGAACCAGCACCAACACCATTGTTTCTTATATGTGTTCGTTCAACACGAGAAGTAGTTGGTGATCTTTTCGGTGATCCTTCATATCAACGTCAAACACATTCACAGTTCTAGCGAGCCTCTTCTCTTTTAGCTCAAGTTTCAAAGACTCATGATCTAGAGACATTTGTAGAAGCTTCGATTCATCCAGATTGGGATACAACAATGAATGAAGAGTATCGTTCTTTAATGAAAAATGATACTTGGGATCCTGTAAATGGGTCTACAGAAATAAGTATGCATCATATGGAAGTGTTGAAAGGTATAAGGCTAAGTTAGTTTCCAAAGTATTTTCCTAAGTTGAAGGAATTGACTATAATGAAACATTTTTCCCCTATAGCCAAAATGAATTCTATCTTCCTTATTATTTACCTTGTTGCCTCACATAAATGGGAGTTCCATCAGATGGATGTTAAATCCTCTTTCTTGCATGGGGATTTGCAAGAATAAATATAAATGGAACAACCTCCTCGCTATGTCTAGAATGACTCTAGCCTTATTTATTGCCTTAAGAAATCTTTTTATGGTCTTAAGCAAGCTCCCCAAGCTTGGTATGCCAAAATGGACAGCTTTCTTATTGACACTGGATTTTCTAGATACCATTCAAATCCTAATGTCTATACCAATAAATTAGGAAGCCATCTCATAATCCTTGTCCTTTATGTTGATGACCTTATCCTTACTGGTAATGACTCAAAAAATTTAAACCATGTGAAAACCATCCTTAAAAAGAAATTTGAAATGATAGACTTTGGTTTTTTGCACTATTTCCTTGTCCTCCAGTTTTGCAAACCAATGAAGGAATTTTTCTTTCCCAGTTTAAGTATGTTTGTGATCTTCTTCGTCACTTCCACATGGAAGATTGTAAACCAGCCCCTTCTCCCTTCCAGTATGGGGTCAAGCTTGTTTCCACCTATACTTCTCCCTAAGTTGATGCCACTTTGTACCTGTCAGTTAGTTGTTAGCCTCTTATACTTGACTCATACTCATCCTGATCTTTCCTTTATTGTTGGTCGTGTTGCCCGATATATGCAAACACCCCATGAAATCCATTGGAAAGCAGCTAAAAGGCTACTTCGGTATGTTCAGGGTACGGTTCAGTTTGGGATACATTACAGTTCAGGGGGGTCCTTTATTGGTTGGTTTCATTGATTCAGATTGGGTCGGCAACCTTGATGATCAGAAGTATACTGGAGGTTACATTTTCATCCTTGGTTCAGGACCTGTCACTTGGGCCTGTAAGAAAAAATAGGCTATTGCACTTTCTTCAGCAGAAGCAGAGTACCGAGCAGCAATAAATTCAAGTCAAGAAGCCTTGTGGCTTCAATAGATCCTTTCAAAGTTTGGATTCCAGCAACAACATCCGACTATCCTTTGGTGAGACAATCAAAGTGCCATCAATCTCACCAAAGACCCAGATCAGCATCAGCTCAGCAAACACATTGAGATACACATGCACTTCATCATAAATCGCATTCATGATTGACTTATTGAAGTGCTCTTTTTCCCTAGAGAAGATCAAGTTGCATAAATTTTCACAAAGTCTCTTACAGAAGTGAAGTTTTCCAAACTTCGATCTATGTTAGGAGTTCAGGAAGTTGTCATTAAGGGGGGGCGGGATCTAATGCCTCCTTCCTTATCCTATTGTGTCACTATTGTAAATCCTTCAATCATATCCCAAGTTGTTATTAAGGGGGGATGTTGGGATATTTAGACACTTAGGATTTAGTTAAGATATACTCAGTGTAATGTGTCGTTAGGTAAAAGTGTGTCTCTTAGTGTGTTTCTTTAGCATGCATTAGTATGCATTTGTAGTTAGGAAATCTGGAGGTCACGATCTGTTCCCAACATAGAGTGATATGACAGTTCATATTCTCCTCGATCTTAAAAACTACATTGATCTATGACTTAACACCTGATTGGTCCATGATCTCTATTTAAAGAGCATGGAGGTTCATTTGTCAATGATCGATTATGAGAAACTCTCTTGTAAATATTGTTGTAATCATTTTATTTTTCATTAATAAATTGCTCCAAGTGTCCACATTGGTTGGGGTCGTGGATGTTTCTCCGTAGGGTTTTCAACACGTCAAAATATCAGTGTGTTGATATTTGATCTAGTTGTGTGAGTGGTTACTGAATTTGTTCGTCCTATGTTAGAATATTTGTGTTGTCGAGCAAAATAGACTAGTTTTAGGCTAGGGCATTGGTTTAGGTTGGAGATTCAATTTCTTCAAGGCCAGAAAACAAACATAGGAGTGTTGGGTTGTTATATTCTTTGCAGTCAAATTCTAGTTGATGTGGATTGAATGAAGGTCAAAGTTGAGGTGTATCGACAACAATTCGAGGGTTGAGGTAGATCAATAGGAAATCGAAGGTTGAGGTTAGCCGATTGGGTAAACTCGAAGTTAAAGGTCGAGGTGGTTCGACATGGTAAAGGCATAGACAACAAGTTGAAGAGGTCAACCAACAAGAGGTCAAAAGGAAGGCATGTGGCAATCGATTAAAGATTGAATGAAGGCCAACTAGTAGTCGACTGGTAATCTAGCTTGGATTCGACTTTAACAGAATCCTAAGATTCGGGGGATTTGTAGCTAATTATCTGCATGGATCTGTAACAGTTTTTTGGCACCATTTATTTATAGTTTTTTCTTTTGTAAAACCTATAAAGAGGTGTGTTTTAAAGTCGTAAAGTCTAATCAATGAATCATAAGATAGTCAATATTTAGAGAAATATCTAGATGTAGGTTGTTGTTCATGCAGATGTAAGACAGACTGGCTACAGGGTTGTTCTTGCATAAGAAAGAGGGTATGATGTCGATTGTGTATTAGGTGTGGACCAAGGTTAGACATATAACCTTTTATTCAGATTGAATAAGACAAGAAGAGAGAAGAATGCTCAAGGAATGTTGGTTTCCATGTTTGGGTTTCCAAGGTAAAATCTTTGCGTAATGTGTGATTGCTTTGTCATTTACATTCTTGATTAAAGTATTCTTCTCTTTTGTTAGGTTTAGTGTGGAAGTGTGTCTCATTTCCTGACAACTGGTATTAGATTTGTGTTAATCTTTGACGTTTGTATCAGATCTTGATTTACCAATATTGAATCTGAGAACTAAACCCTAGGTACAGTGAGAGTTGTAAGTCATAAATTGTGTTAAAGATCATGGTAAAGAATGGCGAACAATTAAAGAATAGAGATAGAAAACTTCAATGGCCAGAATTTTGAGCTTTGGAAGCTTAAAATGGAATATATTCTTGTAGATTGAGAACAATGGATAGCAATCTATCCAGGTACCCCAACAGACAGGCATGTCGATGGAAGAATGGGAGAAGCTCGAAAGAAGAGCAAGAAGTATGATTCGGCTTTGTCTTGTATATTTGGTACTATTGAATGTCTCAGGTGAAGATTCAGCCAAGAAACTGTGGGACAAGATAGGAAGATTATACCAGTCGAAATATATAGCAAATAAGTTGTTTCTTAGAAAGAAATTATATCTTATGGGAATGAATGATGGAAGTTTGGTGATTGAGAATTTAAATGTGTTTAATACCATTTTAAGCTAGTTATTGTTTGTGGATATTAAATTCACTGAGGAGGATAAGTGTATAAGCCTATTATGTTATTTTCCTGACTCCTAGGATAGCTTAGTCGTGGATATATGGAGTAGTACAAGAACACTAGTGCTATAAGATGTGTTGGATTCTCTACAGTCAGAAGAAATTAGAAGAAAGAACATGGAAGGATCAACCAAATATGCTTGAGTGGTGAAAGGTCAACCGGTTGAAAGAGATAAAGGTAAATTCTCTGGTAGAAATTATAAGCCGAAGGGTAGATCTAAATCCCCGGTTCAGTCGACCAGAAGATGCTAGAAATGTGGTAAATTTGGGCATTAAAAAAAAGACTATAATTCGAGGGAAATGGAAGTCAGTACGAGATCCGACGAGAAGAAGTCGACTGAGAGAAATATGACCTTGAATAAGGGAGGTGATGTGTACCTGGAGTTGACTAGTACACAGTCGGATCAAGGTGTTTGGTTGATCAACTCAGAAGAATCCTATCATATGAAACCACATAGATAATGGTTCTGTGAGTATGAATGATCTGATGGAGGTGAAGTCTTCTTGGGGGGCAACTCGACAACCAAACTTTTTGAACGAGGAAGAGTTCGACTGATACTACAGGATGGGAGGAAAATAACCCTTCCAACTGTGCTAAACATTTTGGGTTTGGCAAGAAACTTGATATCCATCAATAAGATGAGTGATGTTGGAATGCACACTCTGTTTCAGAAGGATTCATGCAATATGGTTAGAGGTGTGACGGTCTTAATGAAAGGAGTTTGGATTGAAAACTTATACAATTTATTAGGGAATGTCGATTCGACTGGATGCAACAACATCGTTGCTCCTGAAGTCAACTCGAATTCGACTCAACTCGACCTGACTCAGTCTGAGTCGATACAAACTAACTCAAAAATACATGATAAAGTTGACCCGACCATGCTATGGAATGAGAGGATGGGCCACATTGGAGAAAAAGGACTTCAAGCTATGCACAACAAAGGTATAGTCGAAGGTTTTCTTGAATGTGGTTTAGAAGTTGACTTTTGTGAACATTTCATATATGGAAAACAAATTCGAGTGAGGTTCCCATATGGAGCGACAAGGGAAAATGGGATTCTAGAATTGGTGCATAGTGATGTGTTTGTCTTGGTTACAGTTCCTTCACTTGGTGGATCCATGTATTATGTCTCCTTCATATATGATTTTTCCAGGAAGACATGGATATATTTCCTGAGGAAGAAATCAGAGGTTTTCAAGAAATTTAAATATTTTAAAGCTCTTGTAGAAAACCAAACAGATAAGAAGATTAAGATGCTGAGAATTGACAACGGTGGTGAATTCTATGGAAAATAATTTGATCATCTATGCAAGGAATTTGGAATAGAATGCCAAAATACCACACCATATACCCCACAGCAAAATGGATTTGTCGAGAGAATGAACGGGACATTGATAGAAAAGACAAGGAGCATGCTCAGTGGTGATGGGCTCGCACAAGAATTCTGGGTGGAGGCAGTCGACACTGCAATACATCTGGTGAATATGTCTCCTTCGTCGACGCTAGTCAACACGACACCACATGAGGTATGGTTAGGTAAGAAGCCTTCAGTTTCACATCTCAAAGTATTTTTTTTTTATTCATTTGTGCATGTTCCCAAGGAAAAGAGGAGCAAGTTGGGCAAGAAGGAAATCAAATGTATTTTCATTAGGTACAAAGAAGGAATGAAATAATATTAACTATGGGATCCTGCATCAAGGAAAATAGTGTACAGTTGAGATGTGGTCTTCAGATAAGTTGGAGGTAAGTCCAATCCTAAGGAAATTGTTTAGACCAAGAATTATCCTAAGACGGTGTGGTTTGAACAGAAGAACAAAGAAGATGATTCGGATGAGTCGAATAAATCAAAGGAAGAGGTGGAACAACAAACTCTAGTAGTAAGGAGGTCAGAAAGAGTAAGAAAATAAGTCAAAAGGTATAGTTTGTCTGACTTTTGTTCCGCAATAATTTTATTACCGTCGAAGATGAGCCCAAGTCAATCGGTGAGGAATTCAACTTGGTAGAGGGTAAACTCTGGAAGGACACCATGGTCAAAGAGATGGAATCCTTGCAAAAGAATGAGACATGGGACCTAGTCAAGTTTCCTAGTGGAAGAAATCCCATTTGTATAAAATGGGTATTCAATAAGAAGATGAATGTCGCATGACAAGTTGATAAGTTCAAAGCTCGACCAATAGAAAAATGATATTCCCAAGTCAAGGGAGTCAACTTTGGTGAGATTTTTCCCCTATTGAAAAATCAACTTCCATTAGAGTACTAATGTCTCAAGATACAACATTTGATCTGGAAATCGAATAGATGGATGTGAAGACAACGTTCCTACATGGGGACCTGGAAGAGGAAATCTACATCAAACAGCCTAAAGGATTTGTAGTAAAGGGAAAGAAATATTTGGTGTGCAAACTGAAAATATCCCTTTATGGCCTAAAGAAATCACCAAGGATGTGGTACTAGAAGTTCGATACATACATCCTTAGTTTGGGATTTGTGAGGACAAAATTTGATCATTTCATATATTCCAAGGAAGAAGGTGGGCATTTCATATATGTATATTTGTATGTCAATGACATGTTGTCGATTGGAAACAGCATGGACACAATAAAGGAGGTGAAGAAGCAGCTATCCTCCAAGTTCAACATGAAGGGTCTTGGTTTAGCTAACTTCATTCTGGGAATGTAGATTAATAGAGATCGATACTCTAGAAATATCTTGTTGAATCAGACGAAGTATATTGAAATAGTTCTGAAACATTTCAACATGCAGTATTGCAAACCGATGAAGGCGCCAATTCTTGTGGGAGCAAGGCTAATTGTTGAACAGTGTCCAAAGACACAAGAAGAAATAGAGGACATGGCACGTGTTCCTTATGAAAGTGTTGTTGGTAGTATAATGTATGAGATGGTCTACACTTGACCAGACATTACCCATGCAATGGGAGTGTTGAGCAGGTACATGTTGACACAGTGGAAGGAGCACAAGATAGTTGTCAAGAGAGTATTAAGGTATTTGTGTGGCACGAAGGACTATGTTATATGCTACCAAGGAATACCTGGAGGTGACAGTGGTAAATTAAATGTACATGGCTTTTTCGGTGTCGATTGGGCTGGAGATATGGATCGACAGAGGTCGACCAACGGATATGTCTTCAATATGTTCAGTGGAGAAATAAGTTGGATGAGTAAGTGACAAGTTGTCATAGCCTTATCAACAACAGAAGTTGAATACATGGAAACCACTCCTGGAAGAAAATAAGCAGTATGGTTGTAGAGGTTGTCTTCAGGAATCAGGTTTAAGAAGAGAGTTATGAAGATACATTGTAACAGTCAAAGTGCAATATTTCTGGAAAAGAACCTTGTTTATCATTTGAAGACTAATCACATCAATGTACAATAACATCTCATGAGATACATGGTATAAAGTAACAAGGTGATACTGGAGAAAGTAGACACGTTGGAAAACATAGTAGACTCATTGACCAAGTTTGTGAGTGTTGTGAATTTCTCTTGGTGCAGAGGGGAAATGGAAATTGTTGCCCTGGGTCTATGAACGAAAGTTCAAGAATCTCTTGGTTTTAGCAAAGAAGACAACAAGTGGGAGAATGTTGGGTTGTTATATTATTTGCAATGAAATTATATTCGATGTGGATTGACTAACGGTCTAATTCAAGGTGGATTGGCAGCAGGTCAGGGGTCGAGGTAGATCGACAACAAGTCAAAGGTTGAGGTTACTCGACCGGGTAAATTCGAAGTTGAAGATCGAGGTGGTTCGACATGGTAAAGGAATCGACAACAAGTCGAAAAGGAAAACCAACAAGAGGTCGACAAGAGGGCATGTGGCGACCGACTGAAGACTGAATGAAGGATTATTGTTAGTCGACTGGTAATCTGAATTGGAGTCTAGTGTAACAAAATCCCGAGATTCACGAGATTTGTAGCCAATGATATGCATGATTCTGTAACCGTTTTTAGGTGTCATTTGTTTAGGGTTTTTCCTGTTGTAAATCCTATAAATAGGCGTGTTGTAAGGCCATAAAGGCTAATCAATGAATCATAACATAGTCAATCTTTGGAGAAATATTTAGATGTAGGTTGTTGGTCATGCAGATGTAAGTTGGATTGGCTACGGGGTTTTTCTTGCATAGGAAAGAGGGTATGATGTCGATTTTTTCTTAGGTGTTGACCAAGGTTAGACATGTAATCTTTTATTCAGATTGAATGAGACAAAAAGAGAGTAGAACGCTAAAGAAATGTTGGTTTTCCCGGTTTGGGTTTCTAGGGAAAAATGTTTGTGTATTGTGTGATTGCTTTGTCATTTATGTTCTTGATTAATATATTCTTATCTTCTACTAGGTTTAGTGTGGAAGTGTGTCTCATTTTCTGAAAAGGATTCTGAGCTAGGGAGAGTTCAAATCCAATTTTCATTTAAGTATAGTTGAGAAGCTCCTATAACACAGGAGTCAAACACAAGGTCACGTGAAGGAGATCCGAGGAGATAACCCTTTCGAAGCTTAATTGAGACTAGTGGAGAGATCGTATATTGGGGGTTTCATAAATTCCCTTACTTCCATGAGAGGCAACGCTTTCGAGGATTTGGGATTAGTTTCCCTGCCCATATGTTTGATCCTAACTATCAAATACACCCCTAGAACACTGACTGTGAGTTGGTGACCTTAGTTGTTTTTCCTAGGGGTCTCAGAGGTGACTATGGGGGGTTTCCCGTGGTACCTAGGGAATATTCCATATCACACTTTTCAGTACTATTATAGGGTGCCCTGCTAAGCATGGGTACTTTCACCAAATAAGGTTGATCAATGGAGGTTGGGATAATTGCTTCTCACTCCTTCGTTCATCAGTCCACGGGACTTAATCAACCCATGTCTTCATCCAAAAGGTCCTAACCTCACTTTGTTATTATTGTGGTCTCAAGACCTAATATACATGAGTCAATATATTTACAAGGTTGTTTGTGTCTGTTTTTTATATTAGGGATTTTCTAGTGGTGTGCTTAGCGATCGTAGAATTGATTAGGAAGGTGTGTAGGTGGTCACCTAAAGCCGAAAACTCAAACTGATTTATCAATCGCCTCATCGATCGAGAATAATTCAAGGTCTTAACCCTAAATAAGTTGAAGTGAATCCTCCTCCACCTCGCTTGATGTGTCAAATTGATCAATCCAACACTTTTGTACCAACTGGTTCGGTCGAGACTGTAATTACAGAACCTGCAGAAATAAATGTTTATGATCCAAAGGTTTTAACTGTAATTGATATTGGGGCCAAAGAATTTACTCCACCTTTAAACCCTCCATTAATTTAACCTTGCGATCCATTTATCATGAAATTTATGCCTCCTGGGTCGGACTTCACTGACAATAGCCCTCTTCACTTGGTCGTAATGGAAGGAAATCCAAAAGTGTCTAGGTCAGGAGTCACCATAACTCCCACTTCGAAAATCATCACCAATGGGATATTTCCCCCTAGTATGTTTAACCAAACAAATGGATTTTTTCATTCCACCGTTGTCACATCTATCAGAATATTAGCTCCACTAATTTTTGGTTCCGCACAGCGTTTGGGTGCGACCATGTTACTACCCTCAACAACTAATGCTTTCTCATTTGGTATGTCATCAATGGGAATGTTAAACTTGTTGACTGAGTCTCAGATGATGTCCCAAGTTTCTAATGTTGGTTCAAGGAATCCCTTGATCCCATACCAAGTTTTTCCTTGGGGTGGAGGTCATATCCCTTCGTCGTTCTCTTTTTTGGAAGCGGGGCTTTCTCGTCTTCCAGTCCTAAGCCCTTTGGGGGCTGGGGTGCTTTTGTGGATAGTGAATTCCAATCCTCTAGCATGCCATCCAACTCAACCTTCTTCACATTATATGGTGGGTTTGGGAGTAATAATTTTTCCACGTATGCAATTTCGGCAAGGGGAAACCCCTTCTAGACTCAGTGGAATCCCATGTAAGAGTCTTTCCCTTCTCAAGGGATGTCGTCAGGGAGAAACTCCTTTCCCGATCAATGGAACCCCATGTGGGAGGTCTTCACTCACAAGGAGGGTTGATAGGGGGAAACCCTATTTTTCATTCGAGAATCAGATGGGTGGGAGTTTTCTTCCATTTATCTAGAACCAAGGTTTCAACCAAGGCTTTGGCTCATCCGCAAACTCTTCCTGGAAACCTGGTGCCATTTTTAATCCAATACCTTATTTTCATGCTTCCAATCAATTGATGTCGCATCCTAGGTTACCCTTTCTAGAAACTCTTCATTTACCATATTTGTCTAAGTTGATGAATGAAATGATTCATCATGACCCGAGTTTTCTCATGGTCCCCACCAAACTACCTTCCAACATACCAAAGTTCGAAGGAAAGAGTGGCGAAGACCCAAAATATCAGGTCACGACATTTCACTTATGGTGATCGACTAATTCATTGAACTATAAATCGATCCAGTTATGATTGTTCCAATGCACCCTCACTGGGATTTCCTCTAAATGGTATATAGAACTGGATAGGTTGAATTATGTGACATTTGGTGATCTGGCCATGATTTTCCTCAATCACTCCCAACTCCCTGTCTAGTATGATGCTAGTACAAAATAATTATCTAACTTTGAACAAGATAAATCTACGCACATTTCTAATCATATTCAGGAATGGAGGAGATGGAAGAGCATGATCAAAACCATGGTCTCATCAAAATTTCTCTTGGAATGGTTCCTGAAGTTGTTACTTCCTTATATCTCTAAGGATGTTGCAACTTCAAGGGTGTTTACAAAAGGATAAGAAATATTTAGAGCACAATAGTTGGATTCAATCTAATACCAATCAAGTATGCCCTATGAGATCATTCCCAATGTACCACAATCGATTCTCGACTTGTTAAAACCAAAATCAGGACCACACGTCAATGGTATTATGGGATCCTCACAAAAAAAAGCCACAAATCTGGTCTCTAACCAAATGCAATAGTTTTCTATTCAACAAACTGCAGTTGGTCCGGCCTCTGGCCCAACCACCCCTACCACCTAGTCCTCGGATGTACACATTGTGCAATTGAAGACTCAAAAGAGTCCTCAGCAACTCAGAGAGAAGAATAAAGGAAATGGAAAGAACGGTATTGGGGGAAATGATAAAAATACTAATAAGAATGTTGAGGGGGGGAATAACAAGAAGAGGAAGGTGAAACTCCCATGAAATATTTGTGGGGATGATCACCTTACTCATCAATTCCCATATATGGAAGAAGCCCAACACCTGATAAAGTTTCAATGGCAACAACAACATTTTTTTGTATTGAAAAATTTGTTTACGCAAGGACAAAATATGTAGGTTGGCTCTTCCATGTCCAATCCGCAAGGGGGGACTTCAATTGCAACATTGTCAGATGGATATTTTTCATTCGTTAATATGGAAAATAATATGAAAGAAGAGGAGGTATACTTGTCAACCAAATCTCGTGATTACAGTAATCCAAATTCGACATTGAGATGAAAACAAACTTCAGATCCTCGTGAACCTCTCCACATAGAGAAACATGAAAAGGAAATGATGTCATGCATACCAAAAGGTGTGTATAAAAGAGTGTAGCAAAACCCTAATTCTCAAGTTGCACCCAATTATTCCATTGTTGATAATTTATCTCAAACGTCGTGTGTGATGTCTTCTTTATAGGTGCTTCAAAGTTTCCCTGTGCAACGCACCACATCGTTATCCACAATCAAAGTGATGAATTCTTCCATCTAGCTCACAAAGAAGTTTGACGCTACTAATGTGAAGCCTCACCTTCCTTATCATGTATCCTTCCAGATTGATGTTGTATCCATGAAACACTTGATCAGTAGGATCGTCATTGATGAAGGAGCTTCGACTTGTGTCAGGTATTTTTCATGTTGAAAATCTATTTTCTCTCCATAGCTCGCACCTTCTCCCACTTTGTTAATCACCTTTGATAGACAATCGTTTAGACTGCACAAGATCATTTCCTCTTTTCCAGTCCATTAGGAGGAAAATCCATTTCCATTGAAGTATAGGTAGTCGACATACCCCTTGACTATAATCTATTATTAGGAAGGAGTTGAACGTACATGATGATGGTCTTCGTCTCATCAGTATTTCAAATTTTATGTTTTCCCCATGAGGGAAGGATTTTAACTATCGATTAGATGGATTTTAATCACTCTAGCTCCATGGAAAAATTGTGATCCACGGTCCCATGGATTGAAAACTCTCAGTCGACAACTGAGAGTATCAGTGTTGGAATGTGTCCTTCGCTTATGGGTACCTTTAATTTCCCAGAACCGGTGTCTTATATTCAGACCACCCCGGTTGGCTATCAAAATTTGAGTTCCCTAGATTCTGTTACAAGAATTGCTTCTTTGAGAACATCATATATGAAAGATCCATGGGTGTTACCCTCATCATGCCAATTGGTATAAGATCATGCACATGTTGGGATGGATATGTCATTGTCTGCAGCTGAGGTCGCTTATCAAGCTATCCATCAAGCCACTATAGACTCGGGTAGAACTCCTTCATGGACAGAGGAGGAAGATCAGTTTCCAGAGCCCATCTAGGATTATAATTCTTCAATTTCCCAAGACTGTCTTGTTACTGTCTTAACTTCATATGAAGTTATTATAGAGGAAATGACTAGATCAAAAAGGTCATGGGAGGATATGCATCATCGATCATATTTCATCCCTGAGATTAGTCGTGTGAAAAGCATAGAATTCAAGTCAGTTGTGAGTAGAAACATTGGTCAGATGGTGAAACAGTGTCTATGTCGAGGGGAATATGGTGAATATATCAGAGAACAGTCCGATCAAAATTTCTAGAACCCTTGATGTTGTTGAAAACATCTTTATCGGGGTAGACTGCTCTCAGTATGAAATTCGTTAGTATACGAAACTTTTTAAAGAATTTCGTGAATTTTTCACTTGGTCGTACGAGGAAATGCCTAGCATAGATACTCGGATTGTCTAACATGATAGTAGGACTTACACAAACACTAAGCCTATTCAGCTGAAACTATGACCGATTAACCTGAGGAAAGCAGCAGCCATCAAGGTTGAGGTAGAAAAACTTCTTAAAGAAGGATTTATCTATCCATTCCCATTGATAGAATCAATCTCGTTCCAGTGGACAAGAAACAGGGTACAATTCAATTATGCATGGGTTTTCATGATTTTAATAAATCTTGTCCTAAGGATAACTTCCCTACGCCATTTATCGATCAAATTCTTGACGAATGCGCAGGAAGTGAGATTTTCTCTTTCATGGATGGTCTTTCTAGTTACGACCAGATACAGATCCACCTCGAGGACCAACATAAGATAGCTTTTATTTTCCCTTGGGAAACCTTTGTGTACAAGAAGATTCCATTTGGCCTTAAAAATGCTGGAGCCACTTTTCAACGGGTCATTATGTTCACTTTCCATGATCTTAAGCACATATTGGAGGCTTATTTGGATGATCTTACTTCCCATTCATGTAAGAGGGTGCAACAACTTTTACATCTTCGCCTTGCCTTCGAGATATTTCGTCACTATCGAATTCACTTGAATCCAAACAAATGCATCTTTTGTGAAATTTCAGGACGTCTCTTGGGTTTTATCATTTGACCTAAATGGATCATGGTTGACCCTTTGAAGGTTGATGTAATAACATAGTTTCCTTCCCCAAACATAGTGCATCTTCAATTCTACAAGGAAAGGAGAATTTCCTTATGAATGTTTTACCAAACTATGTCGATATCACAAAAGGTTTTATGCGCCTATTGAAGAAGGGGGTTCCATTTTATTGGGATGATTCAGCACAACGTTCTTTCGATGCTTTAAAGAAATATCTAGTTTCGAATCCCTTGATTATCCCCCCATATTATAATAGATATTTTCTACTATAACTCTCGATAGTTGAATCTTCGATCAGCATGGTCTTAGTTCAGGAGGATGATAAGCTCCAAGAGCATGTCATAAATTATTTGAGTCACACCTTGATAGGACCTAAACTAAAGTATTCACATGTCGAGAAACTAACCTTAGAAGCATTTCATGATGTTCAACGTATTTGGCATTATATTCTATTGTGCAAGATGACCACCGTCGCTGATGTTAACCCTTTTTAGCATGTTTTGACTCAGATAATAATTGGCGAGAAGAATAAAAAATGGATTGTTGTTCTCCAGGTGTTTGATTTGGATTTTTCTTCTACCAAATACAATATGTCTTTAGTATTTTATGAACTTATGTTGAGTTCCCATTAGAGAAAGAGGATAAAAATTTCATTAAATCATTTCCATATGAGTGTATATTCCTCATCTCTTCATCTTATCCTTGGTATGGATATATTATTGTATATCTCCAGACTCTGAAGTTTCCTCAACATTTCCTACGAGATGAGCGACAATAAACTCACCACCTAGCAAAGAATTATCTAATTATCACCAACACTTTGTATCAACGAGGGTGGACTCAATTCTTCATCGTTGCCTGAATCATGAGGAAGCAAAGTTGGTGTTGAATGACTACCATATTGGAGCATGTGGAGGTCACTTATCAGTGTTGGAAATAGCCTAGAATATGTTGCACTCCGGATATTTTTGGCCAACGATCTATAGAGATTGCATAGAAGCGATCAAGAAATGCCACCCTTGTCAAATATTTACTAAAATTATGTGCATGCATATTTCTCCCATGTTTCCCGTTATTATTTTCGACCCCTTCAAAAATTGGGGGGTATATTATATGACATGCCACCTAGTTTCATCTAGGGGGCATCGATATTCATAGTGGTTGTTGACTACTTTACGAAGTGGGCAGAGGCCATGCTGACGTTCGCTAATGATGGTGAAAAAACAACACTTTTAGTATTTAATCGGGTCATATCTAGGTTTATGGTTCCAAGAGAGATTGTCACTGACCATGGCAGTCACTTCCAAAACCGCATGATTTCCAAGTTTGCATCAAAACTAGGTTTTATCCAGGAGAACTTGTCTGCTTACTATCCTTAGGAAAATGGTTAGGTTTAAGTTGTTAACAAATCCTTGAAAACTATTTTGAAAATGAATATCAACATGACCAAATCAAATTGGCATTTGATGTTATATCTGACATTGTGGGCCTACTGAACTTCAGCCAATCCTGTAACATGCTTCTTGCCTTTTCAACTTGTTCATGGAGTAGAAGCATTTTTTCCTATTGAATGTGAAATACCTTCGCTTAAAATTGTTGTTGAGCTCCTCCCTGACACGACCCAACTTGACGAATGACTCATTTAATTAGAACATCTTGATGAATAGCGTTGATATGTTTCTTTATCAAATGAAGTGCATAAGAAATGTGGCAAGGCTCAATATGATAATTTTGTTCGTCTGAGGGTGTTCTCTGAAGGAGACCTTGTTCTGGTCCATGACCAAGACAAGAATTCCTTAGGGGTAGGAAAGTTCAACCCCATGTGGCATGGTCCTTATATCGTGGGACATGTGTTGAAAAAAGGGGCTTATGAATTGGCATATTATGAGGGAAATGTGTTGTCAAAGCCCAGAAATGGCCTCTACCTTAAAAGGAACTATGTTTGAGACTCACTGCTCGAGTACTAATCCTGCTGTAGTTTTCTTTATATTTTGTATATATCTTTGTATAGGTGTCTTTATTTTCCCTATGTTTTTAATTTTTTTTCTTTTGTTGTGTGGCAGATGCCAGGGGAGTCATAATTTTATTTTAGGTTCACAGACAGTGCCAATCGCCACACTTAGAACCTTGCTTTTTTTGCTTGGGTGATTTATTCACCCACTAACAAGCTAGTGTCTGGAGGTGCAACCGAATATAGTGTCGTTATTGAAATTTTGTGATATGCTATGTCATATGGAACTCAACTCCTTCAAGTTTATTTATATTCTTAGTTGGTTGTGTCACAGTTGAATGGTTTATGTCGTATTTGTGATATGGTCTTGTTGTGTCGCTTCCTTAGAGTACGTATTCTGGAACGATCTTTTGATTTCATTATGTATATACATGTTCTTAGGAAATTTGATCTATTAATTGATGCATATGATAATTATATTATAGATTGGAATTTGTCTCGTCAATAACACAAGCACACACCATTTACACATGTAAATATTCATCATTTGCAAGTAAATTATAACAACGCAAGGAAAAATATGTGTGTGTGTGTGTGTGTGTGTGTAATATAAAGAGATCCATAATACAAAAGCCAGGCTACTAGCCCCAAATGTTTATAAATACAAAATTGTGCTCTTGGAACATAAAAAGTCTATGCCTGAGGCCATTGATCCCTATCATAACAAACTACGGCGTTCGCTAAATGCCATAAAAGGCTAACCCGTGTCTGGGGTGTTGAAAAGTCAACAAGAAACATGTGTCTAATTTACTTTTCCCTTAAATAAATTAGACAATAAATATTAATCTATTATTTCATTCATAACTGAGTGAGTTGGATTTGTAACAG
>JZKD02S1713083.1:97625-116862 GCA_000966675.3 Picea glauca
TTTTCCCTTAAATAAATTAGACAATAAATATTAATCTATTATTTCATTCATAACTGAGTGAGTTGGATTTGTAACAGAACTATGAGTGTAGTTAAGTGAGTTAAGATCAGTTGTAACTAAACATGCACTAGTGAGAGTTCAGTTAATCAGTGAACTCACATGCAACTAAAGATTCACCACGGTTAACTACATGCATGTTAGATCCAGTGGAGACCCAATTGAGATAACAGGTGAAAGGGACAGTTTGGCTATCAGTTGTGATTCGATCACACATGCAGTGGATATGCTTATGAGCATGTGCAAACTAGGCAATTGTATTCGATCATTGTGAGAATTCGAATTGCAGATATTGTGCAGAGGAGGCAAGCTATCTGGACACAGGAATTGGCACATGTATTTGTTGATTTGTGTATGACAGTGTGAGATGATTGTATTGTACTGATAGTTCTTGGATTAGAGTTTTGTATGAGATTGTTTCATGATTCATGATATACATAATATATGATAGTGGGGTTTTTAGCTTTACGTTTTCCCGGTAAAACTTTTGTGTTGTGTGTTATTGATATTTCACTTTGTGATTGTGGTTGTGATCGTGGTTTAATTTTCTGCAAGAATAATAGTAGAAGTGATTATGTATTTAACAGTGGCTTATAATTGTTAGATCAAGAGAATCGCAAGAATACATTAAGTGTATCAAAATTGCTACATGGGGTACACCAAAAACATGATGATGTATCCCCACTGGAAGATCATCTATGATTTCCATAGGGACAGAGCATGTCAAAGCCTCCATGTTTCTTCCCACTCTCTGCAGTGTCCTGGTTGCATCATCACTGGACTTTGCTTCACCTTTTCCCTAGCGCCTATGTCATGGGAATTCAGCTAGTCTCACTAGTTCTTTATCTGCACATTCAAGGGGCACGTTTTAGTAATATGGATCTCACCAAAAAGACAGGTTATTTTCCCTCTAATCTAAAAAATTAAAAATTAAATAAAACAAAAGATAGAGGTTACATGTATCTCCAAGTTTTGTGCCAGGAGGAAAAATCATATATGGATCTTAGGAAAAGGAAATATCATCATATGGATAGTCCTCGATTGTAGATATTTATCGTGCCCATCAATTGAAGAATTTATCATCAAAAGGATTGAAGAATGATCCCCCTACAAGGCACGTTAATAGCTCGGTCCATTGTATCAGGGTTGGCCATGGTCGTTGGTGTTCTCTAAAACAATACCTTTGTCTCATACCCAGTAGTCTCTCAAAACATAAAGTATAGAGAACGCTACCAAACCTGAAGTTTTTATTCCTTCGCAACTTGCATTATGTCAACTACATCTTCATACAATTGAGCATTGTGGTGTTCCAATCAAATATTGTCGGTCTTAGACATTCAACTACATATTGCATTTGAGATTGTGAAGCTTGGTGCAAGTATGATGATCCAACTATGTGTTTCATGGTGTATAAAATCACTTTGAGGCTCAAACTATGTATGTTCTTAATAGGTATTTGCATACCCACTTTATCGATGCCATCCTCACAATATGCGACTATATACTCATTAATGGTTAAGCCACCTCCTTCGCTAGTTTTGAAGTTCACTACTTCACCCCTCGAAGAGAGGCCAATAATGAAGTAAATATCTTGCACCATGATGGTTAATGCATGCCCATCAAGCATGAATACCTTCGCATCTGGAAAGGAAGAAGGCAATCAATATTTTGATTTTTTCCATTCATGCCAAGTAATACCTGGTTCATATTTAGGACAATTATGGACATCCGTGATTCTCCCTTAATCAAATAGTGTATATTTTATTCTCCTTAAGACACATTGTGTATGCGCATATCTCATGAGAAAAAGGGAAGTGAACTCCTCGATTTATCATGAGATATTCAAAAAGGAAGAAACAAAATGAAGAGTAAGGTTAGAATTTTGTGTGTTCCAGACAGCAAGTGGTTTCGTTGCTCCAAGCTCCCATAATCCTCATTCGAAGTTGAGAGGTTTTTCACCCATTTTGGGAAATTTTGGGTAAATGGTGAAAATGACATGGTAAAATGGTAAATTATGGCTATTTAATGTAATTTTTAAACCCACTTTTCCATATTTTTTCTATTTTTCCTTAATTGAACTAATAAAAAGGGATTTGTAGTGTGGTTGTCGCATGTTTAGATTGTAGAAGGATACTTTGGACATGTTAAGTTTCACTTCCGATTTACCGAGTCTTTTTCAAGACTCTGGGAAGGTATTTCTCTCGTATAACTGGCACTTTGAATAGGTCTCACACACCTTACACTTTGCATTCTTGGTTTCAATTTCTATTTTTCCCTAGGGTCAATCCCATTAACTTGCAACAAGAACCCATCTATTTTCTTTAGAATATCACTTTGTTAATGGTAGAGCATCTCTTCCATGGGTACCCTAGCTTAGAACCCCCTTTTCATTTTTGGCACCCATGCTGCAAGTTTTCTATTATACTTGGGAGTCTTGTTTAGTCCTGCCATGACTTTGCGTTGAAGTTGCATATCTTCTTTTCAATATTTTTCTGGCCATTACCTAGGGGACTCCCTCTCACTTATGTTGCTACATATGTCAACACTTTTTGGATTCCTCAAAATGTATTTCTTTCTTTATTGGAATATAGAGTAGGTTCCATTCATATTTCATGATACATCTATCCATATCACTCATATATATGTCATAAGATCCACCCCATTCGTTCACAACATCATACCTTCAAGTTTCTTTAAAGTTGTCATTTATGGATGGTAGAACTTACCTATTCATGGGTTTCCTGGTTAGTACCTCGTTGGAATTTTCGAAACACATGATGTAGTTTTTATGTAGGCTCGAAATCCCTATTTATTCCTTCCATTTATTTACATTGAATCCTCAATACTTCCTCCCAATATCTTTCTAGATAACTTACCCATGGGATTACACAATTTTTGTTGATTTGTCATTGCATTGCATATTAACCGCTTGTGATTCTAGGCCTAATGTTTCCTTCAACTTTCCATTATTGAAACATTTGCTTATGCATTCCTACCAGTTGCTAGCCTTTCAATTTATTCCTTTGTGACTCGACACCTTCATCCCTAGAGGAGACATTCCCCTGAGTGTCCTTATCCTGCATGGATCCACTAGGTATTTTTTTTGGCCATGATTGCTACTTATATATATACATCACATGGATCCATTTTGTATAGTTTTCATGGTCATGGACATCAATTCTTCTTTAAATACTCATGGATTCGTTGTGTACTTGATTTGGTGGTCATTCTTACATCACTCCTGAGCATGGGTATGCCCGACTCAGGAAGAGAATACTCTTACTAGATTTGTGTTGACAGTTTTTTCCTTGGATTAGTTGTTCAATAACTTTCATTGGACTTACTTCAATTCATCCTTTCCTCTCAGAGTTGTAATTTATTTCGGACATCAGTTTCTCTTCTGACCTCATACATTAGGGGTCATCCATTATAACACAAATTGCCACACCAAATTTGCATTTATGAGATGGCCTGGTCCATTCCCTAGCTTGAAAACATAAATCTCATTCTCCTTCATTTTTTCCATACACAATTCACCCATGTACAGATCACATACATATGCTATTTTCCAGTGTACAAACCGCGTATACCCTAATCTTGTGAAAAAATGAAAATATTTCACATTTTTGGGCGGGGTATTTGTTTGGGACTGTTCCCAAACTTCCCTTTGCATGTACACAATGGAATACAACCACATTAACCCCTTTAGGATGGTAAATAAGCACCTATGGGGGTGTGTATGAGGAGGACAACCTAGGTGCAATATTATGCTGACAAAATTGCAAGCTTCCCTATTTCCCTGAGCCTCTGAGTAGCATCCCCCTGATCTGGAAAAGTTTTTTCCAACATTCCTTCCTCCCTCATATGTGACTATAGGGTGTGTTCCTATCCCTTCTGATTCATTCAAGGAAGAGCCATTTTTCTGAGTTGATTATTGAAGGGCTAGTGGAGGAAAATGGGTGGTTGGCTTCGAGGTAGTGCTAGTGGTTAGAATCAGGTTGTAACTACCTACTTATATTGTTTTCAATAAATGAGTTATCTTTCCCTCCATATATGTGTAATTTGTTTCACTCTATTTATATATGTTAACTTTCTTTACATATTTGAATTTTCACATTATATATATAACTTGATTTTATAACTACCTTGTTGTAGTATAGACTTGATCTCCTTTTGTAGATTTCTACCTGTAGATATCAAGAGCGAATCAAAGTTCGAGAGCGAGGAATGACATCAAACATTAGGATACAAGATGTGGCCTCTTCTCTTCTCTCTTCCAAAGTAGTTTTTTTATTTTGAGTTTGTATGTGTGAGGGTAGGATTTGTCTCTTAGATATGGTCAAGCTCTGTTGTGACACAGACCCAAGGTCACGGGGTAAAAATCCCATAACACTAGGAGGATTTATCTTTATAATTACAAACAATAAATAACATTAGTGTATATAACAAATATTAAAATGTAATAAAAATTTATAAATACAATCAATACAAAGACATATATAATGACTAAGTTACCATTCGATGAAATGTATGGCCCCCTTCACAATTCCCATACGTCAAACAATGTCTTTCAACTATTTTCCTTACAAGTCTTCTTCTTTTCAAGCCCCTGCATTGATTGCAAGGGAAATAATGTTTCCCATCAGTACCAACATGTGTCTCCAATGCATCCCTTAACCTAGCAATTGTCCTTTCATTCTCTTCAGGTGTTGGCATTGGGAGTTCCTATATTTACAACAAAATCCACTGAAGCAATATAAGTACATTAATATATGAATATATTATTACGATACAAATGTCATCAAATTATATTTACCCCATATGTAATATAGAATTAATCCAGTTTTTTCATAGATTTATTAAAGGTTTATAACATTAGTCAACAATTAATCAACAAATCAAAACCATACATTTTTACCACATAAGTTCCAAAGCTTGACTATAAATAAGTAATAAAATCAAACAACAAAAGAGAACTAGAACAAGACAAATTGTATAGTAATTAAATGGAATTGAGTAGACATGTTCATACCTATTTCCTAGGGAACAATTTGTGTCCCCAAATAAAAGAGGGTCTAAGGGTTAGGGATCCAATCTAGGTATTTGAAAAAGAGACCAAGTAATATTAAAAATTTGTAACCTTCAAAGTACAAAATCCGAGCTATACAGATCAAGAATTGGATTTGAGACAAGTATTACATAGAAAAACACACTCTCTTCAGCAAAACAATATAGCGGTGCTAGAAAATAAAGATCAAGAATTGGATTTGAGGCAAGATCATAGAGAATATGGCACAAACTCTTTATCAAAACAATCTATCAATGATAGAAAATGCTAGGAAAAAGGATGTTGAAAATACTCCCGATGATCGAGGTAAATGAACAAAAGGTCATGATTTGGTTGTTTTTTATTCATCATTAGCCACATAAATTCTTAATCCAAGTGCCTCTAATCACATGGAATAATCATGATATTCCTTCACTTCTTTTGAGCCTTACACTGGTCCTCCCATTCTAATAGGAGATGACACACATGTTATGGTATATGGGAAAGGTATGATTGATATAGATTGTGGGTATTTTCAAAATCTGTTGCATGTACCCTCTTTATCCACAATTTTTTTGTCCATATATCAAATAGAAATTTTAGGCTTCAAAAATCAAGTGGTTTTCACTCTGGATTCAATAGTGATTTCATAGATTTCCTATGGGTCACAAGTTGTTGTTAGGAAAACAGATCATCAATCTAGGTTACATATTGTTTCCCATTTCATTCCCAATTCATATCCTACTTTACTTATGACACATGGTAATGAAGTGATCAAGTTATTGCATTATTTATGTGTACATATAAATTGCAGTTACTTGCAACAACTCAATAAGAAGTGCATGGTAACAGGGTTGTTGAACATAAAATTTTCAAATGGAGTTTGTCGGCTCTGCATACTTGGTAATCATCCTGAAGAGAAATTCGAGAAGCGAAAGGCTTGGAGAGAATATTCAGCACTTGAAATTGTCCACAGTGACATCACAGGACCATTCCCTCACCTTTCAATGAGAAGGGAAAGGTAGTTTTTATCATTTATTGATGATTGGTCTAGATTTACCTGGGTGTATTTTTTGAAACATAAATTTGAAGCATTTTCGATGCCTCAAAGACTTCAAGGCTTTAGAAGAGAATCATTCAAGGTAGGAAATAAGTATCCTATACATAAATGATGGGAGAAATATTTTAATAAGGATTCCCAATGTCTATTTTCATAAGTAGGTATCGAATTGCAGTAAACAATGTCATACACACCCCAACCGAATGGTGTAGCTGAGAGGAAGGATGGATCTCTAAAAGAAATGGCTAACTACATGCTTCAAGCCAAATATCTTTCTCCCAATCTATGGGTTGAAGCCATTAATTTTGAATCATATAAATATAATCATGTGCCACATAAATCTTTGAAGGGATTTACCCCTTTTGAGGTTTGGATAAGCAAGAAACTCAAAGTCACATTTTCAGGTTTTTGGATCTCATGCTTGGGATTATATACCAAAAATGAAGCAGAGGTATATTGAACCTCAAATTCAAGAGTCTATGTTTGTTGGGTATCCAAAAGGATTCAAGGGGTATATGTTATTGAACCCTCTTACAGAAAAATTCCTCATTGAGAGAAGTGTTAAATTCGAAGAAGGATTCATGAATGCACTTCAGGAGGAACCCATTGTAGATCCACCGGTTTTGGTTGATGTAGACCTTTCCAATTCAAATCATATTTCAGATGATGATGGGGAAGAAATTGACTTATATGATCAGGTCATTGAAAATTTGACATCGAGACAAGTTTGAGCACATCAGACTCTACAGGTAGTAGGAGGTTTAGTGGGTGATTAAGAAGATACATAGAGGACTAGATCTCAATTTCAAGGTGCTCCACAAGAACTCTCTTCTAACGATCCTTTTATGCCTCTTAATTTCTACATTGTATCTGATGGGTGTTCTATATGCACTAAAAACCCTCAATTAAATTGTCAACCCAGGGTAAGTAAACTTAGAGTTGTAGCACTATATGTGCCAAGGCAAAAAAGCTAGAGGTAGTATAGTCTAACTAAGGAAATGGTCTATTTAGGGGCTAATCTACTTAGGAAAAGGCTATTAATGATCAAACCCTATCAAGAAACTTAAACTATTTATCCTAAGTAACTTTTGAACAAAGGATCGGTGGATAGTCCTAAGAAAGAAAATGAAAACCCTATTTTAAGCAATTTAACTTAATCATTACAATAAACAAAAGAAAATTATCTATTTAGTCTATTTGATGAGCAATAACAACAACAAACTAATCTAATTAATCTATTCAAATTCAATGAGCAGCAACAAGTAAGCAAAWAAACAAGCAAGCAATTACCCTATTCAAACTAACCYATGGAAACTTATTCAGCAAGTAAACTAACRAGCAATCAAATAACTAACCTATGGTAACTTCTACARCAAGTATACTAATCAAAATTACTCAACAAGTAACTAATCAAATTAATAAGTAAGTGAACTMTATTCTTAAGATAAACTTTATAATTACTTATAATTTATGAAAAGAAATCCTAACCTATTGAATTGAAAGCATCGTGACAATATTCAAAGATTAATCAACAACTACTCTTTAAGCTACAATAACAAGAAAACTATTCTTTAATCTACAAAAGCAAGAAAACTTCAAATATAGTGTTGATGGTTATGTCTTCGGTGTCTTATGATATCACRATGGCATTTAACAACTAATGATAACTCAAGAGGGATAAACTCAATATTAACTTCTATAGCAAAGTGAAAGGTATGAATCRGRCAATCTAATGAGAACTTACCCATTATAGAAGAAACATCAACTACTCTRAAAATCCATGTGATTCTTCAATTTGTGCATTAATCATCAACAATATGAAAACACTATTCTACTGAATTCAAATGTACTTCTATGCTAATGTAAGCAAATTCATACTACTAGAGATTTACAACTAAGAACTAAACTCAAAAGAAAACTTCAAATTGAAATTGTAATCTAGATCTAGAATGGAAATTGCATAAACTAAATTAAACTAATCATATTTTTAACAATTTAAATTGCAAATGGAAATACTCATAAAAACATAACTCAAATCCTATTATTATTTCAGCATATGACAAGAGAATTAGTAAGCAAACTAATTGAGCAAACTAGATAAGCAAACTAATTGAGCAAACTAGATAAGCAAACTAAATAGCAACTAGATAAACAAGCTAAGAATCAAAACTAGTAACTATCCATCCATCAAAACTTTTCCAAAAGAACTCTATACTCTATTTTAACTCTGTTTTAACTTCTAACTATTCTATTTTAGCATACATAAATTCTAACTATCATTTAATCATATAGGGGTTAGTGTCTTAAGCTTAAGCATATTTCCTATTTAATTAAAGAGACATGGCATATTAAAACTATCCTTCATAATCAACCTGCAAAAAGAAACTGAAACAATTAAGCTATGAACACCAATTACACAGTAAGTAAAAATGATAAAAACACATGTATAGGAAATGAAAGAAATAGCAATTACACTACTCGAATTCACAATCTAACTAACTAAATATTCACCCAGACCACTGGTGGTCCCCCCAGCAGGTCGTGGCTACTCCTCAACAGTGGATCATGAGCTCAAGCAACACGATTTCAACATTTAAATTAAAAACACAGTTTTACACAAGTTTATGAAAATGTCTTGAAACAACAAAAACGATGCTAACTTCCCAATTCTGAACTTAACTATGCTTAGCTATTTTTTTGACCATTGTTGTGGTATTTATAGAGGTTACAAGCTGAGAGGTCGACCATTGGAAGGGTCAACATCCTCTAAAAACAGTAAATTACACTTAATGTGTTTTAACCGCCAGTGGCTTCTAAAAACTAAGTGAGCAAATCAACACCCATTATAACAACCCAATCCAAGTTGTCAGAAGCTCAGTAGTTGGAGGCCACGAGCACAAGAAAAACCCATGTCATTGATTTTCTCATCACAAGCCATCGATATAACAACCACCAACTTGCCCACAGTTTTAGTGCAAGATGGAGTGTCAGATGCAGTGTTGGATGGAGTACCGGATGCAGTGTCGGATGGAGTATCGGATGGAAAAATGCCATGTGATTTTTCCCTGTGACACACAGATCGTGAATTAGCTTCTTGGAATCATTAAATCATTTTGAATTAAAATTAAAACCATCATAAAACATCAATCATACATACCTGGTATAAGCTATGGCGATTTGATACAAAAATCCTTCAAAACTTCTTCAAAATAGGAAAATACACACATAATATTGGCCAAAAAGGATCTAATCATCATCATTAAATTAACCAAATTGTGAGCCCAACATTACACCCACACCTGAGATTTTGCAGTTCCCACTGCAAACAAAAAGGAATTTCCCCACATGACTAAACTTGTTGAGAAGGATTAGCTTTAGAAGCTTCTCCCTCTTACCCCGAATATTTTGTCTTGTGCCTCTTATGTTGCTTCAATTGTGCCCTGAGGTTGCGGTTGGTTTTGGTCATTTCATCAACCAATTGTTGAAGGGAATTCACCTTCACTTGAAGTATTTCATTGTCATGGTGAACATGCTTGTCCAAAGTTTTCCTCTCTTCCAATTGTTGTCGCAGCTGATCATTTTCATGTTGTAGATTTTCAATGGTTGGAGCAGGATCAGATATCTCGGAAGAGGGATTGGATCCCTTGAAAGATGTAGAAAGTCTATCAGTTTTAGGATCTGGGGTAGGCATCTGTGAAGTAGGAGTAACAGTGAGTTGATGAGGAGAAGTAGGTTCATATTTTGTCTTTCTATGAGGCTGTAATTCTTCTACAGACACTTCCCTAAGTATTTTGTGAGGGATTTCGATATCAGAGGACACATGGATAGGGTCTGAAGTGGTTAGGGGTTTTTCATAAGTTTTTCCTCTTGTGCTTCGGGTACTCTTTCAAAAATATCCTATATTGAATCGATTAGCTCCTCTCCTATTTGTGGGGACTACAGGGAAGTCTTGTTGAATTACCTCTTGTATCTTTTTAGGTGCAAGTTCAATAGACATGGAAGGCATTGGGGGGTTAGCAATAGGCTTCTTGGTCTTCTTTCCCAATGAGGTTGCAGGGGTATCAACAAGATTCTTATACTTTTAGTTCGGTAAAGGAATATCTTGAGCATGAGGGTTTAGAGTCTTCGGAGAATGGGGTTTCGGTGAAGTAACAGTCCCTAGATCCAATGTCTTCTTTCTAGTCTTGATTGTAAGATGAGGGTTTGCAAATTGGTAAATGAACTCATCCCACGTTTTCCCCTGTTTCTCCAACTCGGCTAAGATAAGTATTTTGATAAGGCCATGGTGAAATAGGCTGTTATGGGGATTGGTTACATTCTTCCTCACTTGGGAGGACATATTCTCAAGACTCTTCAAGAAGTAAAAGGGAAAATTCAATGGCTTATTGAACTGAAAGTGAGCTAATAATCAAAAGTGATAGGCTTTAAAGACGGAATATCTACCTTCACGTGTGATCAATCTCGTGATGACTATGAGAGGGTTAATTATCTCCTCTTTTTTCCACTCCTTGGAGTATCCTTTAGCTCCATATATGTTTTGAAATTCAGGTTTGAAAACCATGCTATAGCTTGATCGTGGCAACTGGTGGTTTTTAAACGATTTATCCCCAATTCTTGGAATCTTTGTGGTTGCGGATATGGATTCCTCTGAAAACCCGAAGGTCAAAGACCCCACACGCGTCATCTTTCCATCAAAACCAAGGGAAAATTGCATCGAAATGTCGTCACCGTGGCCCTGCAAATGATCCAAGAACGACCCCCATCATGCGCAAAGGAACACTTCCCTGCACTGTGTGAACTCAGGGATGGTGAAGAGGTAAGCATAGGAGGATGGCTCATACCACTTGGGAATGATGACAGTGTGGGAAAAATGTAAAGAAGTTGAAATTCGACAGAGGATGGGCACGATCGAGAAAAGGATGGGCACGATTAAGAAGAGGATGAGCACAATTAAGCAGGGGCTAAGAGAAATGTGGACAGAGGTGAATGAAATGAGACGGAGAGTGAGAGAAATGATACAGAGGCTGAGAGCATTTAGACGGAGGTGAATGAAATGAGAAGAGGGTGAGCATGAGGAATAAATGGGATAACCAAATTGAGCAATCCCTCTATTTTTTAGTGCGCATAGGGTGGAACGGTTGCATTCATTAAGGAATTCATACACACGAGTTCCCATGTGTGAGCGTCAATTTCAAATTTGAAGGCATGTTTTGGGAGGAAATCATAATGATGAATAGGTTAGATCAATGTCCAAGTCTTTGACTTGGACATTTGATCATTAAAATGTCTAATATTTGCATCATTTTATCTTAATTTCCATGAACTAATTCAAATAAATGCAATTGATTCCTGGTTACCTGAAATTGTGGACAGTTAATGGTGTATACTTTCATATGGCACTTCGTCTGGCACCTCATATGGTATTTGAAATGGAACCTCATATGGCACTCCATATGGTACCTCTGTGCGAAATGTAATTTTATTCCTCCTGTAATGGATAGCCTGCAGTTTTAGAATGACTTTGCCAGTCACAGTGAATAGGAGCAGAGGGAGAGTGTTCCATTATTATTTATTTTTCCATCATTCTCACTCAATTCATTCCTTATATCACATAAGACATGTAATCTCAACTCTGTAATGACAATCTGTAATGAAAAATAAACTAGTGAAGTGGTATGTTAAGGAAACGTACAGCAGTTTATAACACACAAGAAATTAACATTTCAAATAAAATAATTGTTGATGTCATAGCCTGTGTCATGAAAACAATACACATAAATTCTTACAAATATTCTAAGATTTGTGTATACCTTCACACAATCATGAATAAGATCAGAAAATATCCCTAGTACTGCTCATTGAAATGTGGCAGGAGCATTACATAATCCAAATGGCAAGACCCTATAGGCATAGGTGCCCCAAGGATAAGTAAAGGTAGTCTTATCCTGGTCCTCAGGTGCTATGAGAATTTGATTGTACCCGCTATATCCATCTAAAAAGGAGAAATAATTCTTTCCAGATAGGGTATCCAAAACTTGGTCGATGAAAGGATGAGGAAAGTAATCCTTCAGAGTGGATTTGTTGAGTTCCCGGAAATCAACACAAATTCTCCATTTCTTGATCACTTTCGTTGGAACCATTACAAGTGGGGATACCCACTTACTGTCAGATATGGGATAAATAAATCTGACAATTAATAACTTTTGGATCTCCTCTTTTACTATATCTTTGAGTGTTGGGTTCATCCTTCTCTGGGGTTGCCTAACAGGTGTTACTTACCCCTGGGTATATATGTGATGGATACATGTATCAGGGTGTATACCCTTCATGTCAATGTATTCATAGGTGAATGCCCCTGATTGTTCTTTAAGGAAACTTACTAATTTTTTTTGCTGGTCTGCATCTAGCCCGAAGTTTATATGTAGAAATTTTGTTGGACTAATCTTGTAGGGAATGGTATAAGATGTGGCAGACTCGTCTATCTCAAAGATGAAATATGTTGAAGACAAAATGGATGGGTCCAATTTTTCTTGAAACTCTTCCCCAAACATGTACTCAAATTAGGGAAAATACTATGGAAAATCAACACATGTGATAGCATAAATGAACTGGTTTAGCACATTTTCCGTGGTGTGCTCCTGAAGTGCCCAGGCATAGTCACTTGGCAATACGGGTTCTTCCCAGTCCTCATTCTCGTATGGACATTCAAGCCACCATAGATTCTCCATGATAGGTTGGGCTGGAGGGTATATGGTGAGCTTCTATATAGAAAGTCCATTCAAGATGGTCATTTCTCCCTCTCTACAGCCAATAAATGCATTGGTTGTGGCTAACCAAGGTCTTCCCAAAATAACGGGATGGCCTTTGGTAGGATCCTTTGAGTCGATGACAAGAAAGTCTACTGGGTACTCCCATGAGGCTAAAGTAACAATGATATCATCCAAAATTCCTTCAGGTATAACCCTGGTCGTATCTGCTAATTCCAAAATGGTTGGGGTAGGCCTACGAAGAGGTTTTAACTATAATTTCTCCAAGGTAGTAGTGGTCATAACATTGATGGTTTCCCCTAGGTCTATGAGAGTGTTTCCAATGGAGAAATCATTAATGTTTATGGTCACTATGGGGTTTCTTAGGTTCCCATATTTTGCGACCTTAGTCTGCTCTGATATGTACTCAGTTAGTTCTCCTATCAAATGTATTGTTGGAGGATCCTTCTTCTTCCTACCTGGCTTCTTAATACACAATAATTTGACTACCTTACTGTAGATTGGAATATCCTTAATGGCTTGTGGCAAGGGAATCTTGACACAAATATTCTTCAATTCATTCAAGATGTCAAATTCTGGTTGGGTGGTAGGTTTTTCGATTACCAATATTTTTGGATAAAGAGGGGCCTTCGTAATTTGTGAAGGTTCATTTTGGGGAATCTTGGGTTCTTGGTCCTTAAGAATAATAACATCTTCCCACCTAGTGTCATCCATGGGTTTTTTGGGGATTTCTTCTTCTTCTTATTTTTGGATGACTATTGAAGGTCTCTGCCTATCCAGAATTTTTCCCGACCTCGGTTGAATCTCCTATAATGGAACAGGAGTAATAACATATGTCGGGAAGGCCTGCATCTCAACATTGTGAAGAGGTTGAGTGGGACTGTTATTGGGATTGGGCACTGGTTGTGTCGGTAATAATGTCGGTCTTGGGGATCTTGCATTCTGATATTGTTGTGGAATAGGGGGTAAAGGTGGTGGAACAAAACCTAGCAGAAGCTACGGAGTGTTCGGTGGAAACTGAGGATAAGGATGGTTGGGCATAGGGACAAGTGGAGCTTGAGGGATCCCTTGGTTATTTCCTCGTCTCCATCCTTGAATCCAAGGATTTTGGTACTGTGTAGACCAGTTTTTCCAAATTGGTGAGTTCCATTGTCGTTGTTGTTGATAATAGGGTGGAACTTGAGATTGTGGATCTGGGTATGTGGGTTGGTTCCTAGGCTACCATGGCGTCCTAGGTGCATAATAGGACTCCCAAGGATCCTCTCTCCTATAGATGGCTAACAAACTAGGAAATGATGGACATTTCTCAATTGAATGGTCTTCTATGTAGAAGCCACAAACTGAAATGTTATCTAATGGGCATTCCCTTGAGGAATGTTTCCTCCTGCATCTTGGGCAATATATGCTCATTGATGGATTTTCCTCCTCCCGTTTCTTTTTAATTTTGAGTGTGTCCACCTGGGAACCTATTGTTCTTAATATATCTATATTGAAGTTTTCTAAAAGGTTCCCTATCTCTGCTCTTGTGATACCACCTGAACTAACTGGTTTTAAGTTTCTACTGTAAGGGTTATGAACATTCTTTTTTGTTTTAGCTCTACTCCTCGAGTAATTTTTACACATTTCACAAATATCAGAAAATGGTTTGTGGAAGATGTCACCTGATGCCATCAGTTTAAGTATCTCTAGGTATTCATATGAAATTCCCTTAAGGAAAAGATCCCTGATTGCATCATCTGGAAGGTCATGGTATTTTGATTTCTAGGAGATATAACCAAACTGTTCCATATAATCCTCAAGGTTCTCGTCTTCTAACTGTTAGATTTTTAAAATATCATTACGAGACTCCTTGGTCTTGCAGTAGTCTTGGTACTTTTTAAGAAAGATATCTTTCATGTCTTCCCAAGACCTAATACTGGATTCTCCCAACCCCATGAACGATCTTAGTGCAGAGTCCTTGAGGGTGGCAGGAAAGAGTTTTAGTTTCTGGGCATCTTGTAAGTAGTTGTAGCTCCTACACAAGATGTCGAACTGAAATAGGAAGGTATATGGATATTCATTTCTTTTATCGTAAAATGTGGGCAATGCTGAGAGGGGAATATGTTTCATATTGACATTTGGGATGGTGTCCAAAATTGGAAACCCGAAGCTAGTTTCAGTTTGGTTTCCATCTTCTTCTCCCTCCCCATGTCTTACATTGTTATGATCCTCCTGATCATCCATACTGGTTTGGTTTCCAAAAAGAGAGTACCTAAGTGGTTTTATCCATGAAGAGAACAAGGTATCCCTCTGATGGGAAGGTCTTCCTATTGCTTGGTTGTCTGGGACACTACTCGAGTCGGTTGAGATTATTGGTGCCAAAGTTTCTGTGTCAATTTGAGAGACAATTATATTAGCTGAACTACCAAACAAAGTATTCACTTGTTTAGGGTCGATGATGTATTCAAAGTTAGTTTCTCCTGATGGTGGTAAGAAAAAAAGGGTTGTATTGTTTGGTTTTGCGGAAGGCTCAAGTGGTCTTACCTCATGTCCTAATATTATTGATGCTTCAATTTTATGTTCTATAGTGCTCCCTGTCGTAGTCTCTTCAGAGACAACTTTATCTCTTTGGGTTGAGCTAGCTTATGTTTTTCGGTATCGATCTGCGAAATTTATGAGTGGAACGTTACTTCCCCCAAAAAGGTCAGAAGGAACCTTGGCTGAAAGGTCTGATTTGGATTTAATGTGTCTACCTTTTGGGTCTCTAGGTCTGTTCATGAAAGAAAACAAAAAAAATAAAAACTACCATTGGGTTTGGGGGAACTTGCTATAGAAGATGCGCAAGTTCTTACCTCTCGTCTTAAATTTCTCCCGCTACCAAACTAATGCTAAGGTTTAGAAATGATCTAATTCCTACCTTGAGACAACTCCTCGGCAACAACGTCAAAAATGATGGGTGTTCTATATGCACTAAAAACCCTCAATTAAATTTTCAACCCGGGGTAAGTAAACTTAGAGTTGTAGCACTATATGTGCCAAGGCAGAAAAGATAGAGGTAGTATAGTCTAACTAAGGAAATGGGATATTTAGGGGTTATTCTACTTAGGCAAAGGCTATTAATGATCAAACCCGATCAAGAAACTTAAATTGTTTATCCTAAGTAACGTTTGAACAATGGATCGGTGGATAGTCCTAAGAAAGAAAATGAAAACCCTATTTTAAGCAAGTTAACTTAATCATTACAATAAGAAAAAGAAAACTATCTATTTAACTATTTGATGAGCAATAACAACAACAAACTAATCTAATTAATCTATTCAAATTCAATGAGCAGCAACAAGTAAGCAAATAAACAAGCAAGCAATTACCCTATTCAAACTNTAATTTGTGAAGGTTCATTTTGGGGAATCTTGGGTTCTTGGTCCTTAAGAATAATAACATCTTCCCACCTAGTGTCATCCATGGGTTTTTTGGGGATTTCTTCTTCTTCTTATTTTTGGATGACTATTGAAGGTCTCTGCCTATCCAGAATTTTTCCCGACCTCGGTTGAATCTCCTATAATGGAACAGGAGTAATAACATATGTCGGGAAGGCCTGCATCTCAACATTGTGAAGAGGTTGAGTGGGACTGTTATTGGGATTGGGCACTGGTTGTGTCGGTAATAATGTCGGTCTTGGGGATCTTGCATTCTGATATTGTTGTGGAATAGGGGGTAAAGGTGGTGGAACAAAACCTAGCAGAAGCTACGGAGTGTTCGGTGGAAACTGAGGATAAGGATGGTTGGGCATAGGGACAAGTGGAGCTTGAGGGATCCCTTGGTTATTTCCTCGTCTCCATCCTTGAATCCAAGGATTTTGGTACTGTGTAGACCAGTTTTTCCAAATTGGTGAGTTCCATTGTCGTTGTTGTTGATAATAGGGTGGAACTTGAGATTGTGGATCTGGGTATGTGGGTTGGTTCCTAGGCTACCATGGCGTCCTAGGTGCATAATAGGACTCCCAAGGATCCTCTCTCCTATAGATGGCTAACAAACTAGGAAATGATGGACATTTCTCAATTGAATGGTCTTCTATGTAGAAGCCACAAACTGAAATGTTATCTAATGGGCATTCCCTTGAGGAATGTTTCCTCCTGCATCTTGGGCAATATATGCTCATTGATGGATTTTCCTCCTCCCGTTTCTTTTTAATTTTGAGTGTGTCCACCTGGGAACCTATTGTTCTTAATATATCTATATTGAAGTTTTCTAAAAGGTTCCCTATCTCTGCTCTTGTGATACCACCTGAACTAACTGGTTTTAAGTTTCTACTGTAAGGGTTATGAACATTCTTTTTTGTTTTAGCTCTACTCCTCGAGTAATTTTTACACATTTCACAAATATCAGAAAATGGTTTGTGGAAGATGTCACCTGATGCCATCAGTTTAAGTATCTCTAGGTATTCATATGAAATTCCCTTAAGGAAAAGATCCCTGATTGCATCATCTGGAAGGTCATGGTATTTTGATTTCTAGGAGATATAACCAAACTGTTCCATATAATCCTCAAGGTTCTCGTCTTCTAACTGTTAGATTTTTAAAATATCATTACGAGACTCCTTGGTCTTGCAGTAGTCTTGGTACTTTTTAAGAAAGATATCTTTCATGTCTTCCCAAGACCTAATACTGGATTCTCCCAACCCCATGAACGATCTTAGTGCAGAGTCCTTGAGGGTGGCAGGAAAGAGTTTTAGTTTCTGGGCATCTTGTAAGTAGTTGTAGCTCCTACACAAGATGTCGAACTGAAATAGGAAGGTATATGGATATTCATTTCTTTTATCGTAAAATGTGGGCAATGCTGAGAGGGGAATATGTTTCATATTGACATTTGGGATGGTGTCCAAAATTGGAAACCCGAAGCTAGTTTCAGTTTGGTTTCCATCTTCTTCTCCCTCCCCATGTCTTACATTGTTATGATCCTCCTGATCATCCATACTGGTTTGGTTTCCAAAAAGAGAGTACCTAAGTGGTTTTATCCATGAAGAGAACAAGGTATCCCTCTGATGGGAAGGTCTTCCTATTGCTTGGTTGTCTGGGACACTACTCGAGTCGGTTGAGATTATTGGTGCCAAAGTTTCTGTGTCAATTTGAGAGACAATTATATTAGCTAAACTACCAAACAAAGTATTCACTTGTTTAGGGTCGATGATGTATTCAAAGTTAGTTTCTCCTGATGGTGGTAAGAAAACAAAGGTTGTATTGTTTGGTTTTGCGGAAGGCTCGAGTGGTCTTACCTCATGTCCTAATATTATTGATGCTTCAATTTTATGTTCTATAGTGCTCCCTGTCGTAGTCTCTTCAGAGACAACTTTAGCTCTTTGGGTTGAGCTAGCTTATGTTTTTCGGTATCGATCTGCGAAATTTATGAGTGGAACGTTACTTCCCCCAAAAAGGTCAGAAGGAACCTTGGCTAAAAGGTCTGATTTGGATTTAATGTGTCTACCTTTTGGGTCTCTAGGTCTGTTCATGAAAGAAAACAAAAAAAATAAAAACTACCATTGGGTTTGGGGGAACCTGTTATAGAAGATGCGCAAGTTCTTACCTCTCGTCTTAAATTTCCCCCGCTACCAAACTAATGCTAAGGTTTAGAAATGATCTAATTCCTACCTTGAGACAACTCCCCGGCAACAACGTCAAAAATGATGGGTGTTCTATATGCACTAAAAACCCTCAATTAAATTTTCAACCCGAGGTAAGTAAACTTAGAGTTGTAGCACTATATGTGCCAAGGCAGAAAAGATAGAGGTAGTATAGTCTAACTAAGGAAATGGGATATTTAGGGGCTATTCTACTTAGGCAAAGGCTATTAATGATCAAACCCGATCAAGAAACTTAAATTGTTTATCCTAAGTAACGTTTGAACAATGGATCGGTGGATAGTCCTAAGAAAGAAAATGAAAACCCTATTTTAAGCAAGTTAACTTAATCATTACAATAAGAAAAAGAAAACTATCTATTTAACTATTTGATGAGCAATAACAACAACAAACTAATCTAATTAATCTATTCAAATTCAATGAGCAGCAACAAGTAAGCAAATAAACAAGCAAGCAATTACCCTATTCAAACTCACCTATGGAAACTTATTCAGCAAGTAAACTAATAAGAAATCAAATAACTAACATATGGTAACTTCTACAACAAGTAAACTAATCAAAATTACTCAACAAGTAACTAATCAAATTAATAAGCAAGTGAACTCTATTCTTAATATAAAACTTTATAATTACTTCTAATTTACGAAAATAAATCTTAACCTATTGAATTGAAAGCATCATGACAATATTCA